>JARYHS010013631.1:109119107-109351694 GCA_031002005.1 Vandiemenella viatica
TTATTCCCAGAACTGTACTTCTGCTATACAGATGGGGGAAAAAACAGAACCTAATTTTCACTGTGGTCAGAATTTACCAGTCAAGAATTAAAGTTGTACATTATTGTTACTATCTAAATGTAATGTTCCGCCCGCCTTTTTAATCTCGACAATGCAGCAGAAGCTTGCATGTGTCGATCAGCGTCAATCAGTATCTCAATGAAATGATCCGCAACTCATCGTTAAATCTGCATTGGATCAGTGAGTAGACAATCGCCATGCCTAAAAAAAATTTTCTGAAAGTGTGGGGAATTAGAAGGGGTATTTTAGTACAGATGAAAGAGTTCTATTATCTGAAACTAATGGACTTCAACAAAACGATTAAAAATTTATTTTCCCAATGGTGCAGCGAGTGCACGGAAGCAAATTATTCTGTCTACACGAAAGCGACCGTACTAGATAAAATAAATGATGTGTGATTGAGCATGGTTATGATGTATAGTAAATTTAAATGTTTGGTCATATTTTGTCATATTTACCAATTTTTAAGGTTATGTTTGCCTGCCTATTTCTCTATTTTTTGGTCACAAAGATCCGAACCCTAATCATCATATTAATATAAAGATAGAAAAAATATACCAGTTCAGCTTAATGTGTGACATCCAGTTACACGCGAGCAGCCGAGGAGGCAACTTCCTCATACGGGTTAAGTCGGTCTCCACGTTTCGTTTACAGTGCAACAGTGTTTCTACCGCCTGTTTATTAGAAGTGCTATAGAAGTAGCAAGTAAACAGTACAAAGAAATCTTAATATTACGCTCGTCAGCACCATAGTGTTCCAGAGACTTAGTCTCGGAACACTATGGCAGAAAACTCCGAACATTCACCTTCAATCAGTCAGTCAGTGGGCGCGGCGTTACAGTCGTATTACAGAATGGAGAATGCAGCAGAAGAGACAGCCTGGGTCAACGAAGAACTACAAGCCCCTCTCTCACCTCAAGACAACAGCCAATCTCCAGCAGCTCATCTACCACAACACGGACAAGAACCAGCATACCCTGAACTCCACCCGCACTCAGCCACCGAAGAGATGCAGCTCGACCAGTTGGAAGTTCCAACTGCTCTTCAACAAATTCGACAGACTCCAAAAGGGCGACTCCACACTCGCCCACGTTCACGCTCTCCGCAGGAAATCAACCAGCCAAATCCAGTGAGTAAACGAGCGAAGCAATTTGACTTAAAAGTGCAACAGGTAGAAACTTTAGAAGCAATGACGCAGCCTAGTGTTGTAATAGTTCCACCAACTACGGAAAGTACACCAATTTACGATTCAAGCTCAACCCCAGTACTAACAGCTCAGCCGCAGCCGGCTTCAACTAGTAACCAAGCTAGTCCTAATAACCTTTTAATTCAAAACAATCAAAGCAATAGGTATTCACCTACAGACAATGGGCCCTACTTGGTGATAGTGGAAAGCAGAAATAATAATTTAGGCAGACTCCACCCCATGGCAGTAGGGAAAATACTTTTTCAAATTAACAACCAACTTAGATCAGAAATTATTAATATTACATCTACCGGTCGCAACAGAATTAGGATTGAAACATACTCCAGTGCCTCCGCTAACTCAATAGTTGATCTGAAGATACTTAAGGACAACCTTTTAGACGCATACATCCCTTTTTATATGACCAGGAAGCAGGGAGTAATTCGGAATATTGATACCAATTTATCCCCAGATGAAATCCTAAGCGAAATAGCCTCTCCCTTCCCAGTTTTAAAGGTTAGGAGATTCACAAAAAAAGCCATAGTTGAAAATGGTAGCCAGATCCGCCCTCTTCCAGTGTGCATGCTAACTTTCCAGTCACAAACACTTCCCCAATTTGTCTACCTGTTCGGAATGCGATGCGAAGTGCAACCGTATGTACCACCTGTCATCCAGTGCTACCAGTGCCTTAGATATAATCATACCCAAACCCAATGCAAAAGCCAACCCCGATGTAGCAGATGCGCAGGGCCCCATATCTTAAAAAACTGTACGGCAGATGTCCAGCCACACTGTATTTATTGCCAAGGAAACCACCTATCTACAGACCGGGTGTGCCCAGAATATAAACAGCGAGTGGAGAGAAAGCAAAAAATGGTAAATAACAGTACTCATTTCTGGTTTCCACCCGTGAATCCACGATCATTTGCTAACATAGCAGCATCAACCCCGCATCCTGTCGAAATAGGCAATCAATTCCTAAAGGAAGCTCCTACTCTTGCAGTACCCAGCCACCCGCCAACTGCCCTTCCCACTTCCTCTATAGCGCACGACGGTAACAGCGGCCAAGTATACCAATCCCATATTCATGATAATATCCGAAATACTATCTCACGCCGCCGGACAAAAGCAAACCCGGTCCCTCCCAAAGCAGCGGGAAACAGAGTCAATATCCCCAGTCATCTTTTCTGGAGGAGTGATGGCCCAATAAACCCAATAATCAATAACCTCCGGGAACCAACAACCCATTCTCCAACTATAGATTCAACTCAAACTCTAGGGAGTACAGTAACTACTACTCCAACTAGCAAATCCTCTCCACTAATTGAAAATCTTCTGTTTTTTATCACTTCCATGATCGAAGTGGCCAGATCAGGAGGCCCAATCGACCCGATTTCCATCGGCAATCAACTACAGGAAATACTAACCAACAACGGAACCTAAACCACCCAACTATGGACAGCAACACAAGCAATTCTTTAACCTCTCAGCAACTAAACATACTTCAATGGAATGGGAGGTCGGTATGGTCAAATAGAGAGAGCCTTATTACAGAATTAATACGTAGCAGAATAGATATAGCAGTGTTATCTGAAACATGGTTTAAACCAAACACAAAAATCACGTTTAACTCATACACCCTCTACAGAAATGATAGAGCAGACGGAAAAGGAGGAGTGGCCATAATGGTACACAACACCGTGCCTCACGACCCAGTCCAACTCAACACGGACAATTTACCTTTCCAAGCAGTGGCTGTACGGGTCCGAGCCAACCAATTATCATTCACTATAGTGTCTATTTACTGCAGCCCTAGCTCAGTAATCAGACCGAACGATTGGTCAAAACTGAACGGACAAATAAACCCACCATTAATTCTGGCCGGAGACTTCAACGCACACAATAAGAGTTGGGGGTGTCATTACAACGACCCACGTGGTACGATAATTACCGATATGGCGGAAGATTACAACCTGATAATCGTAAACGACGGTAACCCTACCATGCTCCGCAAACCAGGTAATTTCCTTCGGCTGTGGACTTAACCTTATGTTCACCTAACCTGGCCTCTATTTCTAACTGGGAAGTTCAGAGAGACCCAATGGGATCAGACCATTTCCCTATTTTATTAACAATTGGCTGCTCATACACGAAGGATATCGCAAGCCACCCAACTATCCAATGGAACATAAATAGAGCGGACTGGACCCATTACAGGAGACTAATGGAGGAAAAAATAAGCCAAACCAATGAATACTCCACGGGCACCGAAACTTACAGAAATTTGGAAAATATAATTTCAGAAGCAGCTGAAATAGCAATTCGTCGGAAAAATTTTGACAACACTAGGAAAAACCGTCCACCTTTATGGTGGAATCCATTATGCTCCAAAGCAGTGGCCCAAAGACGTCTCGCACTATCCGCATACAGAAAGAATTCTGATCTGCACCACTACATAGCATTCCTACAGACCAATGCCAGGACCAAAAAGATTTTAAAAAACCAAAAACGCCTAAGCTGGATCAGTTACTGCGAAACCATGGGAAAGAACTCAAACGTTTCCTCTATCTGGGCCACAGTGAGAAGCCTCAAGAATAATAAATTCAACACGGGCGCCCCTGCTATCAACGCATCGATTTTGGAAGAGATCTTGGACAGAATCGCCCCTGCGACAGTACCGAGGGAAGAACCAAACTTCAGATTAACCCCTGACGAGCCTTCCGACCACTTTCTGTGTAGGCCTTTCGACATGAAAGAACTACATCAAGTCCTCAAGCGATCATCTGACACCTCTCCTGGGATAGATGGTATCCACTATTCGATGATATCAAACATGCCCCAATCTGGCCTGCAGCTACTTCTAAATACTTTCAACCGGATTTGGATGAATGAACCAATTCCACTAGAATGGAGAACGCAAGTCATAATTCCTGTGCTAAAACAAAACAAAGACCCCCTGGCAGCAACTTCATACAGACCCATATCTCTTATGTCCTGCGTAGGAAAAACGCTAGAACGACTAATAAAAAATAGATTAGAATGGTGGGTGGAAACGAAGAACTTGATACCTAACTCCCAAACAGGATTCAGAAAAGGGAAAAACACAACAGACAACCTTGCTATATTGACCTCAGACATCAACCTCACATTTCTTAATAAACAATACCTCGGAGCGATCTTCCTAGACATACAATCCGCATACGACAATGTTAACATATCCATCCTCATGCACAAATTGCAAATGCTAGGAATCCCGAAGAAATTTGTGGCAGGACTTTTCTCCCTCCTGTCAGAGAGAATAATATACGTCAGATCGAAGAAGAACAAACTAGGTCCTCGCATAGTCATCCAAGGACTGCCTCAGGGAGCTATATTAAGCCCGCTTCTATACTTGATATACTCAATGGACATTAATTCCCATCTTCCGACCAGAATCATTTCTTTACAATTCGCAGACGACGTGGTGATCTACGCCATTAGCGATACTCAGGATGAAGTCCTCACTCTTTTGAGCGAAGCTATCTCAGCCCTTACTATTTGGCTACATAACAACGGACTAGATTTATCAAGCGCAAAGTCATCAGTGGTCTTCTTCTCCAAAAGGAAAATCCTCTACAACTCCAGCAACCTACAGTTGGGGCCATATAGTCTAGCTTTGAAAAGACAAGGCCGATTTCTCGGGATGATACTGGATCACCGCCTCAACTGGGCCCAACATATAGATCAACTGATAACAAAAGCCATCTCCCGCCTCAACATAATAAAAACGGTATCAGGTGTCTGGTGGGGCGCCCACCCCCAAAGCTTACTCCTCATATATCGATCTCTGATCAGACCACTAATCGACTACGGCAGCATGTTTTATCAAAACGCTAGAAAAGATGCCCTGAACAAACTGGAGAGGCTACAATCACGCTGCCTAAGAGCCTGCTTAGGAGCCGTTCGGTCCACTCCACAAATGCATTGCTAGTTGAATCAGGCGAACCTCCGCCTCCACATTCGACGAGCATACCTATCTGAAAAGTTTTTAACTGAAAGACTATCACTCAATAATCACCCAATTCATGAACGTCTCGAGAGACTATCAACAATAGCAAATAGAAGGGAAAAGTCGAGCTCGTCTTCCCCTATAAATGCCTACAAATTTTGGCTAAAATACAAAGACAAATTATCCTCGTATAACATGCTACCGATCTTTCAAGAATCTTTCGAGCTTCGTCTAGAAAGAGTCCATACAATCCTCTGGGAGGAAGAACAAATCCGGAAATTTGGTCCACAAGGTATCCAGATTTCCTATCAAAATCAGGACAATAGCACTCTTAAAATATTCACAGACGGATCGAAAACCACTGGAAATAATTAGAGTAGGAGCGGCATACTTCTGTCCCAACACAGGTAAATCGTCTCAATTTTCGCTACCCGAAGAGACATCCATCTACACAGCTGAAGCAAAAGCCCTGCTGGAAGCCATCAGATACAGTCAAAGTACCTTCATGGACAAAGTCGTCATCCTGTCGGACTCCCTCAGCGTACTAAAGAGCTTAAAAAATACTACGTGGAATAGCCATACTCAAACTATTGTATTGGAAATTCTTCACAGTTAAAACGGAACAGGGAACTGGGCATTACGACGACTCTGATGTGGATCCCATCTCACTGCGCATCGAGCATAACGAACGGGCGGACGCCCTGGCAAAACAAGCTATCCATGAAGGAGAGGTAATCGACATGCAACTCCCGATCTCGGATATAACACATAGCATCAAAGTAAGAGCCAAGGAAAAATGGCAAGAGGAATGGACGATTCTCCTCAAAAATCAAAGCCTCATATTTATGCAATCATTCAACCGATCATATCTTCAAAACCTTGGTTTCACAACTGGAACAGTAGCAGACGATTAATCACCACGATATCAAGAGCCCGCTTTAACCACGGTAACTTCCCCAGCCACCTACATAGAATAGGGTTGAGAGATTCCCCATATTGCGACTGCTCAGACCAGGCAATAGGAGACATCAATCACACAATATTTTCATGCAATAAGTACCAACAACTTCAGGACCGAATGATGATAGATCTTTCCAAGAATGGCTTCCCCCTGCCGACAAACGTAACCCTCCTTCTTTCCAGCAACAACAGAGTAGTACTTAATATCCTTGCCAGATACTTAAAAGATGGAGGGATAGAATTCTAGCCAACCCTGGAAGTTAAAACAGGAAATGACTATACTTCAAACCCAAAGCCCAAACCACAGCTCAACCCCATATCCGCGCAAGCACAATAACCAGCATAGCAAAATCAACAGTATCCTAGATTCAATAAGATTGTAATAATTTAACTTAATAGAGATAAGGAAAAGTGTAAATAATAAAAAAAAACCTTTTACTGTCTATAATATACTATTTTGTTATAATTTCAAAGTGTTTAAAAAAAAAAAATATGATCTCTAGATGTATATTTATAAATTGTTTTGAAGATGGTGTTATATGAAACTCATCAGCTTTAGTAGTACAATGTAATAATTATGTAACTTTGTGCTGGCTGTATGGTCTTGTAACCAAGTGCCAATAATAAAAAAAAAAAAAAAAAAAAAAAAATGTGTGACATATTTTCCGAAAAATGTTTTTGAAAGGAAAGAAAGGGTGGCAGTGCAAATGTCTCAGTAACAACTCTTGACGGAACTTCATGTTAATATCGCCGCTCCCTTTCCTGCAACGATGTACAAATAATTTATGTCACAAAACTAATTTCGTCAACAAATCATTCTGCTTGACTGTCATTCACTCCGATCTACTCCAATTTGCCGATTGTATCCACCCTACGCAGCAAGACTTTCCATTAAATCTTGATGGTATCTCTTCTCGATCACTAAATTGGTTCAGACACCACATTCGCTATCAGCAGACACAGAGCAATAAAAATTACTGAGGACTGACAACTTACAGCGAAGATGCTTGCGTATCATATCTCCCACAGGTAATTTTGATAGGTATTTGTTGCTGTCTTCCTTATTTGAAGAGGAGTTAATCACAAAGCCATTCCAATACCAAGGAGTCTTGGGGGATCGTGAAACCAATTCGAGAAATGATGTTGCAACATTACTCCTGGCTATTTCTTGTCGATCGTAGTGCAACTGACGCTGGATTTTAATTAACCCACTAGGTGCATAACAAGCCGTGACGAAACTACGCAGACAGGGAGGTCGAAAGAGGGGAAGTGGAGCCGTCGCCGTGGCTTTTTTGCGAACGATTGTCTGAAGCCGGTATTTCCGGCGGCGCTGGCTTTCACTTCCGGCAGCGTGGCTGTCTGCTTGTTTGAAGTGACCCTGAGGTCGTAGGAGGCTACGGACTGATAATTCTCGTCTCATTTTTCAAGTACTTTAGTCAACATGCATCATGTACGAACAGGATACCAGACCAAGAACATGCTACCTTCCCGAACAGCCTAAACTCTAAAACGATGTTTCATCAAAACACAAAGTGAAATAATGTGTAATATGACGTTTTCTCTTCTCATTAGTCTCTCGACTTGGTGATGAAAGCATCCAGATTGTCTTCTTTGCTAATATAGCCTTATGTGCATCCCCATTAAAACCTACATCTTCAAGTTTATTCGTGATCGTTTTTTTCTTGAAATTTCGTTTGACTGATCTCGTCAATAACAAATTAACGTAACTGGCTGGTGACTGCTCAAGTATGTGATGTAAATCTTTAATTTCAGTAATTTTTATGTAGAATAATAACTCTGATTATTTATCGCACACTGTCTGACTTAGTACCCGTGCCAGGTACGATAAGCGAAGGAGAAACTGATTTGTAGTTATAAGAAATGACGCCTATTCGACAATTTTCACGAAATCAAAATCAATCGGATTTCATTTTCACATACTGTCTAGTGGATGAGCGGCAGCACTGTGGCCTGGTATTCGGGAGCTCAAAACTCCGTCCTGTCGTACATGGTTTCCCGAAATCACCCCTGGCGAATGTCGGGATAGTTCCTTCAAAAGACCATGACCGAATTCGTCCCTAATCCTTGCTCTGAGTCTAAGGCGTAGCAAAAAGGACAAAAAACTACGTGTACATACTGTATTTGTAAGTTATGAACGAACGTGCGTATAAAACATAGCTGATACCGCATTATCCAGATTATGATACGTAAATGTTTATTCTTACCATATAGTAATATTTTAGCTAGCAGAACAATTATGTAAAGCGTACGTAGAACTCATGCATAGGCTGTACATATCTATAGCGTTACTAATACATAGCAAAATGAAACCTTATCTTAAAATGACTACTTCAGTGTTCCAAATCAGCAAAATAGTAAATTGAAACAGTGATTTACATTTTTCTAAATACAAACTTAGAACAGTGTCATAATCTTTTAAGTTTCAGTATTGCCATTCTTTCAAAACATCTGTGGTCAAGAACGGTACTGGTATCTGCATACAATTACTATAACAAAGAAGAAAGAAAATACGTTGCCTGCCACAGCGCTTTGTGGTGTCAAACTGTTACGTAAATACCGGCGGGAAAGGTGACTTGCAGACATCTGACCCCTCAGCTGTGGGTGTAAAAGTGGGACAGGTACGGTGGACGCTATCAGAGCACTTGAAGTACACTGAACGTTTCTTCAGCAAAAACGTTAGAATCACCAGGGTAATATGAAAAGATCGAACGTACATAGCACGAAGAAACCATCAAACACCTATTCCTGTGATCACTCTCTACAAACAAGTTCTGCAACTTTATTTATTACTAGCATTTGCCCGCTATTTTGAGCGCATGGTTCTTGCTGTGTGTAGAAATGCTTTTATCCTTTTTCTTCTAGTTCCAAATATTATCGTGTAGTTGAAGCCAAAAACTAAGATCTATTTAAAGATGGCAAATAGAAACGTTTTCTTATCATAACAAACACACAAAAAAAAACCTATCGATTCAGATTACGTAGTTTTCACGGCGAAGTAAGTATGGGCAGACACAACAATAAACACCCATGAATAAAGACTTTATTTTGGTAGGTATAAAGAGCAGACATTCCGCCGAGAAACATGTTTTTATTTTATATTAATCGTCTATAAACTGAATTAGTAGTAATAATATTCGTTGGCGCAATCCCATTCGTGAGTAATGGCCGCCCCCCATTGGACCCATTATGTGTTAAGTTGAAATGCGCCATAAAACTTAACCATAGGCAATAATACTTAGGATACCCTACTTTCCACTACACTACCGTGGCTGGCCAATACGGTTTTCGTTCATGCTGTCCTCTAGTACTAACATTGCAGGCATTTGGGTTAAACGGAATGTATTGAAAATCACAGCGCACTTCGTTAGACTCAAGCGCATGGGCAAATGCAAATCAGATCGTAATGAACTGTTGAAGCACTCAATATAAGATGCCAGAGCTGCAGTACAGAAAATTTCTACTCACAATCCACTTCTTCTGCTGTGTTAATCGTAAAACACCGGAAACTCAGACAATAGAAGAGTAATTGTATTCTTTTTATACGTAGAACATTATGTTCCAGCTCCAAGTTACGAGATCTACAGATAGAAGCAATTACTCCAGTTCACTCTAACAATAAACATTACTAAAAACAAGAAATTTATGCGGCTGAGTAATTTCCAAGTTAAAAAATATTCAAACCCAAATACCATACTCACTTCTTTGTCATGAGGAACTGTTCCGTAGGACATCACAATACAAAGAGCAGATTTGGGTGTTATGTTTCAGCTAATGGATGGATAGCCTACTGTATTACAATATCATGTGCCTGCAAATCGCGCCCAGTCGCATTTCCGTTGTCTTGCGGAATTAACTGAGGGGATCTAGACAGGATATCTGGTCGGCTAGATGAACAAGGAATGAAGACAAATGCTAAAAAGAGCCAGCATAATACTTACACAGATGTAAAAGTTCAGTGCGATTATGTGGTTTGGGGGCAACTGCTGGCTGAAGTCATAAAACGCAAATACGATACGTAGTAAAAAAAGAGAGAGAGAGAGAAGCGACAATTTGGTAGCAGAATGAGAGGGAAGTTAAGGAAATGGCTTACTGATCCGACATTGCGGATATCAAATTCCGGAGATGGAAGAAAGGAGGATAGCTATATTTGTTTTTGGATATTGCAGCTGAAAACACTCCTTAACCGACAGTATAAAGCAGCCTTTCCTAATCTTTTCCAACGGCGGACCCCTAAGGGATTAGCCACGGGCATTTTTATAATAATAATAATAAATAATAATTAAAAACTGTCATTTGATATCTCGACTCGCATCCCATACATTGTGACCACAGTTCACGTGTTCTCACGCCTCCATTTATATTGGGTAATTATTCATTTCATTTTTATTTTATCCGTGGACCTCTTAGGATAGGTCCGCGAACCCCATGTTGGGAGTCACTGGGAGATAGGAGGCTGGTAAATACAGTTATGAGAAAACGTTAGTGATGAGTCCTAACTGAATGCTGGACGGAAAATTGTGGGTGGAATGTGAGAGTGGGAAAAGGACCACTACTATTAATTAGCAATTGATTTCCCGCATAAAGCAGTGACAAAGTTTTCATTTAATAGGTGAAGAAGTCAGGGAGTGGAGTGACTCATCAATGTTGGTTCTGAACAATATACTTCAAACTGAAAAAAGAATTTAAAGTAAAAACACGCTTAACCAGATGTGTGGAGAAAAGCGAGACATAACAACCATTGAAAATAATAATAACTAAAACAGTTTGAATTATCTCAGGTCATCTCTTTCAAACACGTAACTGAGTTATCATTTCACGTTACAAGAAACTGTCATTAATAATTATTTTCAAAATGCTCTATGTGTCGTCCAAGAAAGCAATTAAATACGGAAACATCCAGCTGTGCTGATAGTTAACGCAGAAACCGATTTGTTTACAATGTACTCGATAAAAAATTTCAGTTTTCGTTGACGTCTCACAATTTTCTGCTCAATGTAGCTTTAAATTCACAAGCGGAATCATTCACATATTTTGAAATTCTGAGACAGATACACTAATTAGTTGAAAGCTATATGGCCATTAACGTAGGAAATTACACTTCGGTAAGAATCAATGGCATCTTTTAAAATTACAGAACAGTTCTCTACGAATATTTTTTTGAAATGACAAGTACGCGGTTACCATTTACCATGAATGGAGCATGACTGAAACTTGTGGAATGAACGTAATGCTTAAACAGTTGGAAGGGACACTGATGAAATTTTCCCAAAAACAGCAACATAATAGACGGTTTTAAACTCGTATATATTTATACTTGTATTAATGATAGCAAAAATCTGATTAATTATTTGGCAGTACTAATGGCGGTAACTCTTCATGTGTTTTCATTCGGCACGCTTGTTAATAGTAATATTTTGGACGTGGGCTGGTGCGGTGAGGAGAGCAGATGCTGCGGTTGCCCCGCGCTTGGCCGGCCGTGGGGAACACAACCTGAAAGCGGGCGGGTCTTTAAACTCTGAGGGGCGCAGCGCGATTCCTCGGACAACACGCTATACGGGCTCGGGCAGTAGGTTTACCTCTGCTACTCAGTCCAACAACAGCTACAAAAAAAGGTGTTTTAATACCGAAAATGGCGACATGCGGCCTGTGGCCATCATTAATTGAATTATACACATCTATAACATTTTCTTCCAAAATTTAAAAATATAATTTATTTACCGATAAATAAAGTTTTTTTTCTGGCAGCACCACATTATAGAATGTATGCGTACTTACAACAGCATTTTTTAAAATAGTCACACACTTATAATAAGCAAAAATCGCCGCCCGGTGATAAACAGTTGAAATTACACTACGTTTTTAAGCTTAATGTGATTCAAAAATAAATCTTTTTATGGTAAACTGGACTTAAATTGCAGGAGACAGGAAAGGCGAAATCAAGACAATGTGAGTACACTGTATGCTGCATATTTTGAGGGTTAGAAACCAAACTGTCTCAGCTTTCTACGTTCGATTTGAATTAACGATACCAGAATGAATCCTAAAACTTCATATTTGATACTACGAATGAACTTCGCTTTATTTTCGTAGAATGTGAATCACGTCGAAGGAAGGAAATGATAAGGTGGCATCTATGATAAAAGTATTGGGGTAGAAATTACGAGGGAATATTTTCCGTCCAATCAAGTTAGAATGGCAAGCATTTGGGAAGCATTCTATTGTCATCAAATCTAAAGAAAATAGTTTATGACCCGTGTAATCTTCCTGTGCTTACATATGGATGCGAGACATGAACTCTATAAATGAATTTACAAAATGGAAAGGACTGCCCAAAGAGCTACGGAAAGGTCAATGCTAGGCTTAATAAGAAAAGAACAACCGACATTATGTCAGTTACGAAGGTCACAGACATCTTAGAGACGACAGCTACCTTGAAGTGGCAATGGGGCGGCCATATTGCGCGGAGAAAAGATCAAAGTTGGACAAAAACAATGTTAGAGTGGAGCCCAAGAGATCACCACAGACCGAGAGGAAGACCACCAGACCGATGGAAAAAGGACATGCGGGATTATCGGAGTTAACTGGCAGAGGATCGCCCGAGATCGTGCGAACTGGAGAACACTGCTCAAGTTTTACTTGAACCCATGACTTTAAGAGTCCACATCTGTAAATGAGTGAACTGATGGATAATGATATCTCTTGGAGGTCACCAGTAACCATCATCTTGACAAGAAAATTCTTTGTAGCATCTGAATAACACCAGAGTAAATCAATTTAAAACTACCTCCGAAACAACCGGTGAAAACAAAAAAGAAAAAATTCTAAAAAAGAAGATTCCTTTTAGACCTTACCACAGTCGTCAGCTAGCAATGAACGTTTTGTAGACGAAATGTTCGTGAGGATACCCGGGAGAGATACCGGTATCTTTCATTATCGAGATGCATTGGCTGTAGGGCACTGGTGTTTCCATGGGAACTTTGCGAAGTTCCGGAGCAGCAATCCGACGGATGTGAGGAGATAAGGCTTTGATTCAGCCGCTAAAATCGACTCTTTATTACCGTATCCGATCCTGGCAGAGGCTTGGTCTTACTAAAGTGAATAACACGTGGGCAGCAGATATTCATTGGTATCATGATTCATGATACCAAAAAGACCTGCAGTTATCTGCATGCATCGATACGGGTGTCATCTGACGGCGTTGGATGTCACACACACAGAGACGACTGCAATCGCTGGGGCAGTAACAAAAGACGTCAGTATGTTAAAGCCCGTGGAACGCGGGATAGAAAGTGATCATCTGCCCCAGTAAACGCCGTGTTTGTAATCCCAAACAGCCGGCGAGATCATTCAATTCATTGTATTTTCTTGACGGCATTTCGAACATATTTGTACATAAGAAAATACATATTTACTACTAGCTGGTACCCACGACTTCATTCGTGTTTGTAAAGAATTTGGATTGACAGCTACCGACATCTAACCACCAAAGTGCACGATGGGAGACTCGATGCTATTACCACACAGAAACGCCAGTCATCTACGCTATGTAGTTCAGGCAGCAAAGAAAAATATACGGACAAACATATCTTTGGTCGAAATACGAAAATATCCTTGAACGACCAATTTCAACCACCATATCTCCCACACTACCACAGTTACCGAAATTCGGCCAACGTTGTTATTGACGGGTGACTCTGTGCTACTACTACACCCAAACACCAGTGATCTGCGACAGATAGTTTTGGCTGAAAAGTGATACACCATGACACATATGTTTTTGGTAGAAATATGAAAGTGCCGTAGGTTGACCACTTTCAACCACCATATCTCCCACACCCTCATAGCTACCGACATCTAACCACCATAGTACACGATAGGAGACACGATACCACTACCACACACAAACACCAATGGTCTATGCTATATTGTTGTGGCAGCAGAGTGACGTATACGGAGACACATGTCTTTGGCCGAAATACGAAAATATCCTTGATCGGCCACTTTCAACCACCATCTCGCACACTACCACAGTTACCGAAATTCGGCCAACGTTGTTATCGACGGGTGACTCTGTGCTACTACCGCACATAAACACCAGTGATCTGCGCTAGATAGTTTTGGCCTAAAAGTGATACTCCATGACACATAAGTTTTAGGTAGAAATATAGAAGAGCCGCAGGTCGACCTCTTTCAAAAACCATATCTCCCACACCCACATAGCTACCGACATCTAACCACCGTAGTACACGATACCACTACCACACACAAACACCATTGGTCTATGCTATGTAGTTGTGGCAGCAAAGTGACATATACGGAGACACATGTCTTTGGTCATATATATATATATAAGATTTTGTCAGTTTAAAGTAATATTAAATGTTTTGCAAAATTTGTTTACACGTAGATCTTCATAGATGTACAAGTAAGCCAGTAAGACCAAGGTAGTCGGGTATTACAAGCTTGACTGGAAAAATAAGTATATGTGCATATCTTTTTAATGCTAGAGGTTATAATATTTCCAAACATCGGGAGGTGTGGTAAACTGGAAGGTTCGATGCCATTTCTGGATCAATATTTACCAATATAAGCCTTCAGTCAGTCAGGCCGCTATCTAATCTTATCAGTTGCTTCATCACCACAACAGGTGTCATTGAAAGCAGAAATGGCCGCTCATAGGGTGACTCAGAGCAGTAACTGGGAGTCTTTGCTCGACGCCAACCAATGCTTTTAACAATGCGTTTCGAACTTACCCTACGTAGTTAGCAACGATGATTGCAGATATGATCTTTTACCAGAGTAACATTCTTCTTAACTGCAATTTAAATCCTTGTTTCCAAGCAATGACAGATCCAATTATGTAACACAAACTCTGCAACAAATTATCTACGGCATTTGGGCAAGGCTCGAATTAAGAAAACGTTTGCTCAATGTAATTTGAAGTGACATCCTGATTGGGACAATAACTTTAAGATCTTAGTGGCATTATTAAGATGGCAATGAAACAATCGTACAGCGTGAAGCTTTTATAGCTGCATAGTATGTGTGATGCCCTTCCAGGTGGTTTAGTAGAAAAGTAACAAGAAGCAAATCGACGGTGACCATCGTGAGAGAACCATTCTGGCAGTCGCCTGGAGTTATTTCTACGGAAAACAGAACTAGGGGAGCCTGAACAGAGAATACAGGTCACACACCAAACTTAATGAGTGGAAGAAAAATGGTTGCGACTGCGTGCACATATGGCTTATTGGCGGAACGGAATAGCATCTACAAAGAAATAATATCAAATGCGCTAGCTTCGCGCGCCATTGCCTGATGTGAGTTGACTTCACAGCAGCCCAGCAAGCAGTGGGGGGCAGGCAGGCTGGCTGCGTGCCAACTAATGATTCCACATCCCAAGCAGACAATGGGAAGGATTCGCACCCAGATAACGTGGAACACGTAGGTGGCCCTACTCTGTGTCCAGTTCATCACACCCAAGAAGACACACCGCACATTCTACTATTTTCAACGCTGTTCAACAAGCAGTGTCTTTCAATTAGGGTGGTGTTACGATATTTAATGACTCGTTTAGAAAAACATCCAGCAGGATATCATAAACAAAGCTCTGTGTCGTTAGCTAGCAAAATTAAAAACAAAGAAAGGTACTGTGTTAATTCAGTCAGAGCGTTTTACAGAATGACAGTCCAATTTGTGGCTAACTAGTTTAAGAAACGACTAAATAATTTTCGACAAAGTGGCTGCACAATTCATAGTAAAGCTTCTTCGATAGCATTTAAAATTTTTAAGCTACCACTGTGTAACAGCCCTCACACCTAAACTTAAATGAAATGGTATTTTATGAAGCACTTATAGTAAGCTAGAGTTTGGTTGAATATGATCTTGTAGGTTTGTTTTGCAATTTCCTGTAAATCAGTGTAGTATATAGACTTTGTTTTATGAAAAGAAATTATTTAGGGATCATTTAACATGTTTAAGAACAGAATTATGCAAGAGAATTGCTTAAATGTTTGTAATTCCGTGTATTAATGCAAGCTAAGATGTCTAAAGGACAATTTGCTACAGTTTAAAATGATTTCTGTGAATAATTTTGTGTTTACGTATCTTTAATTTCCATTTCTGACCATTCTGTATTGATTGTGTCTTAATTCTGATTGTTTTTAATATTTTTCAATTGTTTAAGTATTGTTAATGTTCGAGAAATATCTGTCGGAAACTTTTGAAGTGTTCTAGAAATTTCGGTGGAGTTTATATGAAGCAATCATCCAAGACAGAGAAACAGTTACTTTAAAGTTTATACAGACTCAATATACGACGGCAAAGTACTGAATTATCTGTGGAAGAAGTGGTATGCAATCTCTGGATTGTTTGCCTGTAACCAGTATCCTTGAGGTCGTGTTTTCTTTGAAAATAAAAACAAATGTTATATTGAACTGTATCATGGATTAGTTATTTATCATCTTAATTGAACCACGAACAATCCAATAACTGACACAGCTGCAACGCCAAAGTTGCAACTTCAGGGAGAGATAAAAATTACTCGTACTAACGAAAGTAGCAATTCCAGTTAATTAAAATATGCCCGTCCTGTTAAGATCAATGTCGGTAATACCTGGCTGTGAAAAGTACTTCACTGTAGATTGTTTTCGATGTTCGATTTTCTTGCCAATCAGTAAAACCCGCCAAAGCTCGAAACGCCGAATTACATCGATCCGTAGATCGAATGTGTTGGACAGTCGAAACATTCCGCTACCTGCCCACCGTAATGCTTACCAAAAATATATTAATTACCTTAGAAACTAAACAGAATATTCTGAAATTCAAAGAAGAGGTTAGAAAAAATCCTTATTATTAATATAATCACCGAACAACAAATTTATATTTAGTTAACAACAAATTTATTGTTAATTAAATAGCGTAAAATAGATTGCAAATACTGTAGCTAATTCACCACAAGAATTCCATTAGAGTCATTCTCATTTACTTGGATGAATTAATACTGTTTCGTTATTTCCTGTTCGAGAAACATCAGATATTAATTTCTCTCGTGAAACATACGAAGATTTGGAGGATGAATATTTTCTGGACGCAGAGTAATTTTCTGGCAGTGGGTCTGTACTTGAGTGAATGAGGACAATGAACGCGAGTCGGATAACTGTTTCTGCCACATGACAGTCTTTGAACTTAAATTCAGCTGAGCCACGAATATTGACCATAAAGCCGTAACATTAAGGCAGAGAAAGATGTATCCGGAAACCAGCCTTCATGTTTGTGATAAGCAACAAAAATCAGCGGACCTAGTGACAACACCCGTTTCGACTGGTAAAAAGGAGGCCAAAAGCAACATTTCTCTCGCTCATCTAGTAGCGATGTTGCCGATTTCCCATATTTTTACAGCTGTAGGCTCTCTCTTCACGTCTCTTTTATATTTCCGCATGGTGAAAATAGCTGATTGTGAACTTTAATTTCTTCACAGATTAATCAGTAATAACTCAAAACTCTATTAAAGCTCCTTCCCCCTCCCCGGTCATCAGTTTCGTAGAATATTTTGATGCAATACTTGATCTTCTTCAGCCCTGAGTCAATACCTTTACCTCAACATACCCGTTACAACCTTTGAGTTTAATTTCACATATTCTTTGCATTACTCCTTTCAAATTCTCCTCAATATCAGCACAAAGCATTAATACCGATATTGCATTTATACTACACACGCAACGCGATCAACGAGATGTATTGCATATTAAAACCTTTAACTTCCGATATCTAACAATATACGTAATTATAGCAGTTAAAAATCGGTTTTAACCATTATGGACGGATGAAGCCAAACGTCAATAGTAATTTCCCAGCTTTTTCACCAATTCCAGTACATTACGAAGTAAAATGGTTGCTCATCTGACGACATTACGCGAACATCAAAACAATGTAGCAAGATATTACGCAGAGAGAAGGGAAATTACGAGCTGCGTGCATGCAGTCAGTTGGATGCTTTTAGTAGCCAATAAACTGTAAGCGGTAGTTGGTAAATGTGACCATACATAGTTTCACAACAACCGCACTTGGCACAAACCGCTTGCGAGACATGTTGAGCGGCTGATTTAAACGCGTTTACTATTACTCGCTGCTCTCCGTATAGCCGCATAATAGTACGGCACGCTTCCCAGCCGCTGAGTTATCTGCTAGTCAGCTCTGTATAGCATAAATGCAGTCACTACGGATAGGCTACACATCAAGGTTAGAGGTAATACACGTAATTGCTCAAATCAATGGCTGCTTATTTCTATCGATATTTTTTTTTTCAATTGTTGTTCATTTATTTCGAGTTCAGGACATCAACATTTACACGCACATTAACGCTAATCTGATTTTGTTTATATCTAGTTTAATAAAATGCGTTGAACGTGAACTGAATAGGCCGTCAATCTTTGACGAGTCTCGATAATGCACAAAGTGTTGGTGACATTGGCTGCCAGCATAGCACTGCTTGTCTAACCAGGAAATTTCATATAAATAACTGCATTTTATTTTATTTGCATTTATATTGTTAAAAGAAAGCGTAACTGCGATGCCAGGTAAAAGACATAAAGGGCTGAGATAAAAAATTATAATGCGCGGAGAGATTATGCCACGGTCGTTTAAGTTTAATGTTGCTGTTTGTTTATTTACCACGATGAAATGCATTAATTCATGTAAGAAGAAGAGCCACCGGTGTTTACGATCTATCCTCTGCAGTTGTTTTCTAGACCAGGTAACAACATAACCGAAGAATTTTTTGACAGAAGACAGGAAACAGGAAAGTTTACACGAAACGTAAAAAAATCATGAAATATACCAAACAAATAAATAATTGTTATTCGTTTTTGAAATTATGCTTTCATTATAAACTTTTTTATCAGAATAAAAATTACCGTCGTTTCTGACAGCAATTATAAGTAGTACAAAAACGGAGGGCGGAAATTAAAAACACGATACTGCCATGCAGAGATGCTACGTTCATTTCCTCACCACGCTTTAATCATTGTGTATTCTGTTTACGTTCCAGTTGCATGTTGTGGAATAATTGGCGAAAAAACTAAAGGCGGGTATTTTTTTTATCGATATCCACTTTAAAAAGTTTTCAGTAGCCACGCAAGTTGCCCAAGTAATGGGTTTTACTCTAGCAACTGAATAAGAAACTAGTAACAAACAGTTAAGTGGCCCAAAAGTCGTCTATCTGAATGGTTCTATGACTGGTTGCATCTAGGTTGTCCTTTGCACTTGTAGAATGTGTGGTAAACACTATTAAGGAGATATCATAAGATGCATTGTTATTTAATATGCAACGAATAACCAATTTTTTTCCAAAGCAGCATCTGCTGTGGAAATGGTAATCACTGAGTGTGATGCCCCGAGTCCCTTCTTCCTGCGTGGAGAGTATGTGTTGCTCAGTTCCCGTGGGTCGCGAGGCACAAAGGAGTGGGCGGCTCCTCCCTTTTCCCACAGAAGGCGAGCCGCCTTCCCACGGCCCTGTTGGGATAGTATTCTACAGCACTGCCCTTTTCAAGTCCTTCACCAGCGAACTTATGAAACCAAGAACACAGAACCTAAGTGAGCTTACAATCTAAAAGTTAGTTGGATCTTCCCTCGGGAGGCGTACGAAGTGTCTCAAAGATATGACGGCCCATTGCTTTCCTCTGAGAACTAAAATTTAATTAGAGATTCGAATCAGGCAGCAATCACAACGAACTTCACTTATACACAGGCATTATTTTTAAAAAAGCACGCCAGGTTTAGAATCTGCGAAACTTCCGTCCGTGCCTGTAGAGGAATCGAGGACCTTCAAACATCAAGGTTATCTGGTTTGCAACTATGTTCATATTGTGATCTAGTTGTATTGTGTTACTGGTAGGAAACAGTTTTTGACTGTCATGGTGCTTAAGGCAGTGAGCTAAAGACACGGATTTTCAAGCTGCCGCTTAACTGTGATGTAGGCTGCCTGGCGACAGGTTAAAGAACCGTGTCCCATACCAGGCAGTCGTGACTTCCAGGAGCGGAGTGCCGAAACGTTGACACCGGAACTGTGAGGCGTGAGGACGGAAATAGCTCTCTGCCAGGTCCCACTCCTCAAGGGACCAGCACAGGAATACAGCAAAACCTCAGTCATCCAGAACAAAAAACCAGTACCAACCTGATCGGTGGGATATATATAGTGTTAGCTCTATATCCTTTCCAAAAACAGGAAAACTTTTACGTGGATACATTACACTTATTTTATGGAGATGGAGTTCATAAACATAACAGAAGGCACGAAACGAAACGAGGATAAAGTGCCTTGCAAGATACGCCACACGAACAGCAAATCGAGTGCTGCAACCTTCCACTGATGGGATGCACAACGCAGGCACTGGAGAAGATGCACTTGCGGGAGTCTGCTAGACAACTTCCATCTTTATACAATTTTTCTTATTTTTTTATTTTATTGTTTGTTTAACTTTTCATTCCTAGAAAAAAAAGTTCATCAAAAAGTAATATAGAAAAAAAATCAGTGAAAATGTCAAACTGTCTGGATTAAATTTATTTTGCGAGAAACTACAAAAATTTTCACTCATTCTTTTTTTTTTGGGGGGGGGGGTGGCTTTACTGCTTGTCGATATTGAGGTAATTAAAGCCAGGAGTAAATCTGAAGCAAGAAACGGGAATATACTTTGCCATGTACTTCTGAAGAAATCATTCCACCATTCACACAGATTGATTCTACGAAGCCATAGAAAAAGGAAATCCGCATGGCCAGACCGGGGATCGAACTGGTCTTCTCCCGAACTTAAGGCCGAAAGTTAACTCCTCACCGACCAAGTTAGGTTACATTTTAATATCAAAGCGATGAAAGACTAATAGCATAGTCTCTTTTACTCATAATGATGACAACAAACCACAAGCACAACGTTATCAACTCGATAGAAGAGTTAACAGCGTTTTTTCGCTGTTGAACGATTTTTGACCAAAGACTTAAGGTTGCCTGTATTCGGGACAACTGATGTAAGTGATAGGAGATGAATATGTTTAAAGCGTAACTACCAAAGCCTTGAACGGGGGTAGTCACTCAGGATAAAGTGGTCGTTTTTTTGGTCGTTTAATTTTCTTTTGCTTATAGCTTTACGCCTCGTCGACGTCGAGATTATTAGATGCGGGAAAGGACTGGCGGCAAGGAACTGTAAGGAATTCTGACACGACCTTTATAAAGGAACCATCTCGTCTTTAAATACTTAAACATAGGTAATATCTACTAAGAAATGAGCGCGAATGTTGAAACAAAGAAGAATCGTTGTTGATCTAACGTTTGTTGTTTGTTTGCACTTACAAGATTAGTAGGGCCGCATTTAGGCATAGGCTACATAGGCTGTGGCCTAGGCAGTGCTGCCAGCATCTTGGATTTGAGTATACGTAGATGGCCGCTAAAATTTCCGTAGATTGGGTACAAAAATCCGGAGACTCGCTTACTCAAAGACTAAAACAATAATTATTGAAGAGAGAGTCAAAATTAAGAATACTTTTAAATTCCAGGTCTTTAAAATTCGAAGTACAAAATAATATTCTACATTGAAAGTAAGAAATATCTCTGAACATGTTTTATACATCGTAACTTTCATCGCTGCTGCTGTGCCTACTCTTTTTTGTGTGTGTGTGTGTGTGTGTGTAAAGGGGGGGGGGGGAGAGACTATACATTATCTATTTTATTTGTTGACATTAAATTTTGCATATCTTCGGTAACAGGAAATGTTAAATACTGCGAACACTTTGACTCTCGGATGTTGGTTAATCCTTCTCGGAAGGCACTGCTCTGTAAGCCGTGCCAACGAGCGTGTCACCGTGCATAAAGAGTACGCCGATAGTTCTGTATTACGGTCTTTTAAGATCTATATAATCTATAATCAAACACAATATGAGCTTCATTTCAATCGTTGTTTCACACGAGCGGTTGCAAGGAAACGAGTAACAATTATTGTAACACTATACGCTCAAAGTTTAACAAAAACCCAATATAAGGGAAAATCAACAAATAGTAAAAAATAACAAAAATCCGTAGATATTTTAACAAAATCCGAAAATCCTAACTTTTTATAAAAAAAATCCGTAGAAATGGCAGCCCTGGGCGTAGGGACCCGCACCACATGGATAATAATAATAATCAATCATATGCAAAGAAGGTAACCAATTTCCAAAACCGTTTTAGCACCGAAAGTCCTGAAATGCTCGTGAAAACCGAAAACAATGTTCGCGCATGTGCATTTGAAGTACGTGCGTACTGTAAAATAACATTTCAGTATACCTATACCGAAAAGTAACAACTTTGTGACTCAACAATGAGGGATGAGGACTTGAAACAGTTGTAACATATGATTGCCGTATACTGTGCTCCGGGTGTATGAATGTAGATTGAAGTCACTGTCGTACACCTGCAACACGGATTAACATATCCTGGCCTTCAAATCCAGAAGGTTAGATAAGATAAAATCTTTATGCAGAAGATGTAAACAGCAAGTACCGATGGGACGGCTAAATTTTAATATTTTTGTTGAAAGTCAGTGTTTATATAAAAAAAAATACATTCATTTATAATTGAAATAGGTATATTCAGAATTAAATGTTGATTACTTTATTTCAGCGTTCAGGAATCTCGATCGCCAGGTGTGGCATGGGAAGGCTCTGATTAGTGAAGCGCGGTATAAAAACAGTTTAGTTGCTGTCTTCTTGTTCATATGCGTGGGTGAATAATTGATATTGTGTTTTTAACCTTTCCCTGTTGCGCGCTTTGGTGAACTTAATCATCTTTTATCGTTTGTTTTATTTTAATAGACCCTTCAATTTCAAAGAGTACTGCGGACTGGTAATGCTAGACATATCCCGTGCATTTGACTCCGTGTGGCACTCGGGACTATTACTCAAGTTATATGAGCAGGGGTTCCCAGGGCCTTATGTTAAACTTCTGAAAAGCTACCTCTCCGACCGTTCCTTCAGTGTTCGCGTAGATAAAGCATTCTCCACCAGCAGACAGATCAGGGCTGGGGTCCCGCAAGGCTCCGTCCTTGGACATGTCCTGTACTCGCTCTACACTGCCGATGTTCCTAACAATCCTGGGGTTGAGGTCGCGACGTATGCGGATGACACGGCATACTTCACCTACAGTCGCAGCAGAGTTATTGCCACTAGACGCCTCCAAGAGGTATTGCAGAAAACTTTATCCTGGGCGAGGCGATGGAGAATCGAGATTAACGCGACAAAGACACAGGCCATAATGCTAACGCGTAGACTTGACACCCGGTTCCAGGCAATACCACCGCCTAAACTACAGTTGGATGGAAATGACATCGCCTGGTCGTCGACCGCTCGCTACCTGGGCGTCACGCTTGACAGGAGACTCACGTGGGGCCCTCACATTGAGGACGTTCGTCGACGGGCAAGCGCTAGACTACAAGAATTATTCCCATTGTTAAACAAAAACAGTCTCCTTCCGCCGCCCGCAGGAGTCAGAGTCTATACAGCCCTCATCAGACCAATAATCGAATATGCCAGCCCAGTGTGGGCCTACGCAGCTGACTATCATATACAAAGGCTCCAAGTCATTCAGAACAGAGCATTAAAAAGAGCTCTGCACCTTCCGAGCAGGTTTCCAACCGACCCTCTACATGAGGCGACATTACTGCCTAAAATTAAAGAGAGATTTCGACAAATCGCAAGAAATTTCTATAAAAACTCCATAAGGACAAACAACCCAGTGGTACGTAACATCGGACAATATGATCCTACTATTGGCCGACACAAACGACCTCTAAACTTACTCTACTAAACTCACCATCACGAAGAACCACCATACGTGAAGCGAAAGAAAAATCTTTGTTAATAGGAGAAAATGTCCCAGGACAAAACTCCACTAAACACTGCCAACAATGGAAAGGCAGAGACTGGTGACATGGCAATAGACAGGCCTACTCTTTCATATTGTTTGTAATTCCGGGTGCTTTTGCTGAGAGTGTTTGGGTGCAAAACAACTACAATAGGCTGCACCTTATTTATCGATCATCAGTCGAAGAATTGTACGTGCGAGCATCACTTGAAAACCTCGTTCACTACAGTCGCGGAAGCGAAACAGGAACCACGTTTCTTCAGTATCTTCGTATATATTTACTATCATAACAGTACGCAAAATTTTGTATTAAAAGGTTTATTAATTTATTAATAAGAAGCAACAGTTATTGCTTTATATATATATATATATATAAGAGCCCTCACCACAATTATAGCCTAGGGCCAACAGTTCCTCGCGACCCTGAAGATTAGTCGGTTTCAATAGTAAGAAGATTATAGGAAGTCACATTTCATTAAAGCAATTAACCATCGTTCAAAACACAGGTAAAATTGTTTAACAACATGGAGGGAACTTCCTTTGCATAATATGGGGTTTGACTGCCGATACTGATGCAGCACAAGGAATTAGTCGGTGCAAGAGATGAAGCCGTATATATCTTCGTTACAACTTACAAGAGCTGATTCCAACTGCTCCTTGATTCAGAAGGGATTATTCATCAGTAGATGAGATCCTTGGCACTGATGACGTAACTATGCGAAAGGAAAACTGTGAAAGATACGAAGAGAAAAGGAAAATAGAATACAAAATTTCGAGAACAAGTGAGCTTCAAGTACCAAGAGAACGTAAGAAACAACCGAAGAGCGATGACGCCTAAAATCACGCAACCAAACGAACATGCCGACCTGGTGCGCAAACAGAACTATTGCTACCTTGTAATCGCGGTCTCGAAATGCAAATATTTGTAAGAAACATTAACTCTAAGTATTTAATCCAACGTGACTATAATACAACAAAATTAACCAATCACATATTACAACGACATGAAACGAAGCCGATAACATATTACGAGAATTAACACAGGCCACGAAAAAACACGGGGTGCCGTTGTGGGAACTGACTGTAGTATATGGAAGCAGTTTTAAAAGTAAGTGATACAGATGCGTGTAATGCGGTAGCGTGGCAGTTACGCCCATAGCCATCTGTCAATTTGGCACCACCGCGGCGTGGAACTGGAAAAAAGACGGAAAGCTCCGGTTGGGCCATGGTTTTTGTTCAACCCGACTGACGCACTCTCTCGGGAGCCAAGCTCAGCCGCCAACACGTGTTGACAGAGGCTTTAAAACTGCTCTACCCACAAACCATTACTCGATACGTCAACAAGTAGGATCGCTGCTCAGACCAGGCGACAGAACACGCATTAAATTTATACTCCTATGCGGACGTCAACTCCTCACCAAAGCTCCTGGGTTTCAATCCGCGTCATTTTTCAACACACAACATTTCAGCCGAACTCTAACAGCGGCTCTCCTAAGAAGCCGAGGTCGTGAAAATAAAATTCTCAGTCTATGAAGAAATTGTTGCGGCTATAGTATCTCTCATATTTATTAGCTGAATCTTTCTGTAACGCTAACATGTAATTTTCAGGTAATTTTGCTCTGAGGTACTTTTTTATATACACGGTAAAAAAATATTACCTACGATTTTACTTTTCCCCATGGCTTCTGCCCAATAACTCCTCTATAGTCCATGATATTCGATGATAGAAAAGGGAAAGAAAAAATATCTGTGCAAGGAAATCGGTAAGAATAATGTAGCGATATTATCAACCGATGAGCATCTGGTGGCTCAGTGGTTAAGGCGTCTGACTGCCGATCTCGGCAGGAATTTTCAACGACCCTTAACCGGAGCTTCGCGTGTAATGTAAAGTACGCCAGAATGCTTCCGTGGTTCGGATTCCACCTTGAAGTGTAGACTCAGTAGGATTGCCGGACTATGCTCGGCGGCTACGATTGGGGCGGACTGCGCAGCCGATAAGAAACCCCACCTAGCGTGGTGGTGTAACGGTTAGCGTTCTGGCCTCGCATTCGGGAGGACGGCGGTTCGAATCCCCGTCCGGGCATCCAGATTTGAGTTTTCCATGTTTTCCCAAATCACTCCAGGCAAATACCGGAATCCTTCCTTCAAAAGGCTATGGCCGAATTCCTTCCCATTCCTTGCCCCCCATCCTTTCCCCTCTCTAAAGACCTCGCTGTTAAGAGACGTTAAGCAGTTAAAAAAAAAGATAAGAAACCCCTAGGTTTTTACTACCACACGTTCCTGCCGCCAAGAAATACCAGCCCATGAATCCTTCATATCTGTTTATAACATTCCTGGCGTCCACTTTGACGCAGCTGATTTTAAACGATTTGCGCACTATCATAACGTGCTCAAGTTGCTGCACTAATTCCGTGAACAGGTATTCGTTTATCTTCATAAATAAGGTCTTGAATTTGTTAAGTTCTATGCGACACAATGCTCGTTCTGGAACAGCAGATAGCAAATGACGTTGCAAACTACTTTACGACGTTCACACAAGAACATATGTCACGTGTGCCCTTGAGGCTTCGAAATTGTATCACTGCGCATATAATTTCTGCAAAATTTCTGCTGATTTAACACGTTCCTGTATTTCAAAGTTAATAATTATGTGTTGCGCAATGAACACGCAAACATACTATACATTCACTTGACTATAACAAACGGCAGTGGAAACATGCACTTACACCCACTGTTGTTACATTAACGAGAGTTAAAGTATCATTCACCTGCTTCTCGTTCATATCTGCGGACTCCCGTAGTAGTTAGTCCAGAGATTAAAGGTTCCGAACCGGGGACCGGAGTGCGAGGTAGTTTCGCAGCCCGTGTGGCCTATCCCTCCGTTCTACACCGTCGGAAATACAATGTCTACTTCACTGTCTCTTAAGAGTTCAAAATCTTTATTCTAACATTGCCTACTTAGCAAGTTTACTGAGTGTCACCGTTAGTACTGACGATCAGGCATTTGTCTTTTTAACAAAAAAATTCTGTCGAGGGAAATTTTATTTTAACTGAAGAATGGCGTAGGAACTATTCTTTCGATAGGCAGGGTCATGGTACGAAAAAATTGACTGTGGCGGTTTGTGACGGGTGAAGGTCGAGAGGCAATATCGCTGCGCGGCGCGGCTGCGATTTACCGCTGCCTCCTGCAGCTCTGACAGTGTAAACAAGTGGGAAAGTCTGAGTGCTCACAGCAATCCACACAGGCCTGGCGTTTGATCTCTTTCTGTATTAGTTCGCTTAATGAATCGCATTGCACAGATTTTTATTTAAAATGACACGTGAATGTGGATTCAGATGTAGGAAAGCCATCTAAATTTGTTATTAGTTAATTACAATGCAAGACAGATTGTGTGGTTACAAGACGCAAAAGACAAATGAAAAAGTCACAAAACCTGGCTGTTCCTTGATGATATACGATATGCAGTGAGGGATTATAAAATCTGCTTAATATTCAGTAGGTTAACACACGATATATCGACACTTTGTTGGCTTACAAATGTTCGAATATTCGTTTCCCCCCCCCTTTTTTTACATGCAGACAATTAGCTAATCAAACTAAATATTTTGTTTACTGTCATTTGAAAGAATGAAAAAAAATAACTTGGTAAATATTATATCGAGTGAGATGAGGTATGGCTGATGTAGAAGCAATGTCCAGGTACTGGAAGGTACCTGCTGTGAGCTTTCCAGTGTCTCTCTGTTACGACTATCATAAGAAAGCGTTGTAACTGTAGCTAAACCAACATTATAGTCCTTACGTCAGCAGCAGCTGTTTTGTGACCTTCTATTATAACATGAAACATTAGTACTATTAATATTGTTGCATTCAACAGTTAGTGAATTTCTAAATAGTTTCAATTTGTTCAGTAATATCTCATTTTTATAAAAAAAAATACTTGCACCACAATCTCTTACTCTTGCGCTGCTTTCTTTATCATTATGTTAAATCGTTGGGTAGTAAACGTTTGGGACCGGCAGATTTCAGTTTCCAGTAATCACTCCATGCATATGCCGGCCGGGATGGTTCCTTCAAAAGCCTGCTGTAGAATTACTTTACTTTCGTAGCTCCTCATCCTCTCCTAGCTCTAATGACGTCGTCGTCGACGAGCAGGAAAAACCTAATCCAAAAAAGAAAATCCAACTATATTAGTGTTCATATATTGACTTTGAGGTTTAAGAGAGGAGACAAGCACAAAGTACTCCCGGACGTTCGCCTTCCGTGACCAAAAAAACAGTAACCTGAGTGCGGCGAATGGTTGCCGTTAGCCATATGGTACCCGCAGCTGCACTGCAAAGCTTTCAATACCAGCAACAGCACAGCATCCTTGCCGCAGAGGTCGCACTGGCGTTTTTTTCATTATGATGTCCTCAAAACGTAGTTATAATACGATTAAAATGGAAACCGATTTAACTAAATCTCGTCACGCGTTTATACTTCTGCGTCGTATATCGGAGACAGTCCCCCAGAGATGACTAAGTAAAATGTTAAAAAAGTGTAATCTATAATACTGGGGTACAAATTTCAGCCATGCCCGTCGTTTTTTCTCCAGTTGAGTGTCACGCCTTAAGGCTCGCGGTCAATGTACTGAACATTTCGCCTCAAAAAATATTAAGGCAGATTACAAATATCGTGCGTGCGCTAAGTCTTTTCTCCTACAACGCGCACGTTTAGACGTATGCTGAAGGAATGCTTTTTTTTCGGAGAGTGTGTAATATTTTTGTTTTCGCCACGAATTGCTCTAGCCACTGGTGCTAGCCACTTCGAATTTGACTTATACGTGCAGATTGTAAAAAGCGACATTATAAAACTGTGAGAAGTTTTGCACTAAGTAATATGAAATGTTTATTGTTCATTTCGATCTCACTTCATACTAAAGGTATCGATTAACACCTGTAACTATATGATCGAATAGCACATTCGTTGGCAGTAAGGAATCAGAATTCAGCTGGACAGAATCTAGCGATGGAATCTTTCTTGCGTGTCCGACACTGGTTAAATCATTCCCGTGAGGTTTCGTGGCTGTCACTGGATTGCTGGTGAGACGCTCTTTGCAGCCAAATACTTCTGTACTTTGATTAGGATTTCTGACGACTATACACGAAAATTGTTTTGACTTTTGTTTGATTTCAATCTAACTCCATACAACTTTCACATACCGTATATACATGAAACCAATAGATGCTGATGAACGATGTCGTAACTTCACAGAGTCATTAGTTATACTACGGATAAGAATAGAACATGAATCGACGACTCGCGAAGCATCATGATACCTATCGGATTAAAAATACTTTTATTCTTTTGTTATAGGGTGGTTGGATTAGATACAAACGATATATATGTAGGTACCAGGTTAAATTGTATCCCTAATCTTTTATCATCTGGTTTTCTGGAGTAAAACATGGAAAGCAAATTTTGAGAGTATTCACACGCAAGCATTCTGTGTTTGTGAGGAAAGAACGGTTTATGTCCAATTAAAATCCACTTTTTGCAGTTTTGTTGTAGTCATACTTTCTAACATCATGCAGCCTTAATTGTGCTATATAAAGACACATCTTAAGATTGCTCATCCATGAAATTTTACTGATATCTGTCATAAATAGCTGCTGAGAGAAATGAGCTTTATTAAAAAATTCTGACGTTGAAGGTTGTCCATGTGAAGAGAAAAATCGAATCAATGGAAGTAACTGTGATTCTTAAAAACTGTTGCAGTTCACCTCTGTGAAAATAAATAGACCACAGACTGCAAAGGCCTGCTTCCTGATTAACAATTAATTCACATTGCTCCCCCGCTTTACGAACACAAGTACCTTTATTGTAATACCGACATGAAACTTACAAGGACTAGGCTACAGAAGTAAAAGTTTACTTATGATTATTCACTCTCACGCTATGTAACTGGCGTAGAAATTATGAAAATTTAACGGTCAATATAATGTAGCGGTACGTGCCAGCAATCATGAAAACATCCAGGCAGATGTTAACCTACTGTAGTTTCCAAGGGAAACAAATTGTTTATGACGCAAATAGCAATTCTTTTTCTTCATAATTTAAAAAGATCATGCTACCAACCGAAAAATCATTGGACGATTTTGTACAATGTGACTATCCTATCTTTATTTGAATATTTAAACGGCCTAGGAATTGTTTTTGGAGGCTCTAATTATTGGTGTAAAAACAACGTATCTTATACCAAAAATACTAAAATCTGTCGTTCCGATGGTTTTTCCCAACTATTCACAAAGTGAGGCATTAAGTTACCGTTCGGGAAAGGATCTACCATAAGCTCAGACCGAGTCAGGAGAGCAAGTGGTGAGACTGTACTCACTTTCCATCTCCAAGTGTACACCAGATAAGGTATGAGAGATAGCGCTGCTCCATTAATAGTCATCACATTAAAAACCAACACCACTCACTGAGAGCAAGCGGCACCAAATGTGAACTGTGAGCACACATAAACATTTAATTTGATTTGATCTGGAAGACTTTCTAAAGGAATCCTATGGTTTTGTAGAACTGGAACATCGGAACTCAAGGAAGTAGTAAAACTGAAGCCTTCGACTTTCAGTGTCGTAAAGAACGTTTTCAATACGAGGGTCATACTAAAAGTCGTGAGCAACATTTTTTAACAATCTTAATTTTTTAAAATTTTAAGCCAAACCAAGAACATCATATTAATCTACAGACTTTTCTTTCACTTTTCAACTGTCTCCAATTTTTTGCACAGATTTTTTCCGTCAAGTTTGAAAATACCCATACGACAGAATTCCGTTCCAGCAGACCGCAGACACTGAATTTCGTCCAGCGTCTCGTAGCGTTGGCCTCGTATCCCTGTCTTAACAGAACAAAAAAGATGGTATTCGTTGGCGCCAAATCGGGGCTGTAAGGAGGACGTGGAAGATTTTCCCACCCAAATGTCTTGGTCTTCTCCATAGTGGCTTGAGCAGTATGCGGATTTTTATTATCCTGTCCAAGGATGATCTTCTTTTCAAACCTATCGAAAACCAAAGCTTTGAATTACTTCTTGCACTGCACTATATCCTACCGGAAGTTTTGCAGCGATGTCATTCACAGCGATACGTCTGTCTTCTCTAATGACCGCACCAACTATTTCCTTGTTGCATTGCGTGCGGGCAGTTGGAGGACGCCCACTACGAGGCTCGTCTTGGATACTCGTATTCCCATCTTTGAAATTATTCATCAATCTCCTAACACTGCTGGCACCCTTGCAGACATCTCTACAGGCACGCTGAAATCTGAGACGAATTTCAGCAGCTGATTTTTCCATTTTAACAAGGAATTCAATGACAGCACGCTGTCGAAACGAAACCCTGCTGTGTGCCATTTTTTAAATATTGCCTTTCGTCACGTGATAGCAACAAACAACCTCACAATCTGACAACACGTCGTGTACAGTTTGTAATTACAACCCTGATGTCATTTAGTTACATTGTTGAAATTTTCTTTGTTTACAATGGGCTGCTCATGACTTTGGCCCTCGTAAAAGGGCCAAATGGAATACGAAACGGACATGCCGAACAAACGATAGATGAAAAAACAAGTTTGTAGAAGACAGCGATTGGGTGATAGATCAGTTTTGAGATGTGGGATTAAACATTTTGTTTTTGTTATTTTTACTAGCAGAGCTTTCGGCTCGTCTAAGACGGGGTCATCTGAGCCAGGAGTGAAATGAGGATAAGAAAAACTGAAAACATCGCTACAACTTTTATGGAGGAACCATCCTGCTATTCGCGTGGGTTGTTTTCAACTAACCATTAAAAACCAAAATGGCCGAACAGGGGATTGTAACACCGTTCTCCCGAATGCTAGGCGTAAACGTTCAGTAATTTCGTGATGGACGGAACAGCTGATGAGAATAAATGAGAAGTAAGAACAACATAAAAAAGCTCATAGTTTAGTACTTACTTTTCAGTGGGTACGTAGAGACAAAGAGATGGTGTCAAAAAAGAAATTAATGTAGAAATGCCTGGACAAGTATAATAAAAAGAAGAGAAAATTCGTTTCTGATTGTCAGTTACACACGGAACGAACTGCTAAGCTTTGTCGACTCTACTACATAGAGAAAATGTTGAGCTCATTCAAAGTTGAATGGAGTAATCCGTTAGGCAGTTCCAGAGAAAAACAAAGTAAAAGTTGTATTAGAAATGAAACTACTTCTGCTTTAAAGCGCAAAAAAAATGTAGAAACTAACACCATTTGGGGCGTCCATTAATTACGTAAGCAATTTTTTTTCTCTCGTAAATCCGGACCTCCCCCACCCCAGACGTGAGATCGACATCGCAATTTTGGAAACTTTCTTTGAAGGGCGGCAATCTGAAATGAAATGTCGACGCCTACCTTTTGCAGCATAACTGTTGGCGCAGCCGAAACTCACGTTCTCGAACTACACAGACAAATTACTCTGGCACGAAGGCTAAAAATACTATCGTGATCGTGGTCCGTAGGTTACCACGCTGGTGCTCCGACCTCACTCATTTAGTTTCCAGCAGACAGCGAAGTTCTCATGCAAATCCTAAGTACTGATTTACTACTGGGTAATAAGTAACGATATCCTGTAAAAAACGATTGATTTGGTAGAACACGTTTACTGTTTCATTATTCTACACCGGCGTATCAATTTCTTCTTCTTCTTAATGAACATTTGGAAAGCTTGCAACATTTAAACAGTAAATTCATCCCAGATACAGAAGTGATTCTGCTTCGCCGACTGCCAAGTGGAAAAACTTGAAGATACAAGTCCACTTCCATTACAATGAGAACTTTTTACGCGATCGACATTCTAGCTAGTAAAAGGAACTTAGCTTCTTCGGAGGTCAGTACTCGCGATGAGAAGGAATTCATTAACAAGTTGACTTGAACTTGACAGCTCCAGGTACTGCCATTCGATTTTAACACAGTATCGATGACAGTAGGGATAAGCAGTAAATAAAACTGACTTCTTAATAAAAGTTTCTAATTTTTAAACAAGTAAGTCAGCTTTACGTCGATGATTGATATATTGAAGAGTGTAAGGATGGGGGAAAATAATGTCTTCAGTAATCTTTCTTTAATACGGTTTGTGATTTTCTGTTTGTAAAACATCCTACTGTGAGGCGCAAATTGGACTATATTAGCGTACGGTTACACGATTAATAAACAAATCACAAAAGCCGTAAGTATTATCGCGGAGGTGGGATAATGGCATAGTATCGCCGGTAAGTCTGTAAGTTCAAAATGGAGAACACTCTTAGTGACGTTTTGTTCACCGTGTTCTTAAACACGATCACATTCGCGCTGACCTAACATTCCAAAGGACGCTTGTTCGAATCCCCGTCTGGCTATCCAGATTACGGTTCTCCATGATTCCTCGAAATCACTCCAGGCCAATACCATCACGTTTCCTTCAAAAAGCGATGTCAGAATTTCTTACCGCTCCTTGCCTCCAGTCATTACCCGCCATTTAATGACCTTGACATCGACTAAACGTAAAGCCACAAAAAAGATCATATTTTTACTTCAGTTTTCCTCGAAATCTTGTTTTCTGTGCATTTAAGGCAATCACACTTCAAGCGAACAACAGTTTCTATTGGGCCTTAGCATCTGTGTTGAAGCATTGTAACATTATTAGTTTTCCTAATCAATTTAATACTCTCCAGCGAGTTGAAATAATACATGGAGTCCAGAAATCAGTTCAGACGAATGCCGTGTCGGTTCCTCAAAAAGGTCATGGCCGAATTCTTCTCGTTCATTCCTCCCGACCATCTCCTGGATATAACAACTCAGATACCAACAAGCCGTAAGGCCCTAGCATAAAGAAGAAGAACAAAATGCTTTTGGTATTTAAACTTTTATTTCTTTATCCTAGTTTCAAATAGATCTGATTTCAAGAACCATGTAAAAACATACTGCACTTACACACCAAATTGCTATAAGATTGTTCCTTGACAGGGTGGCCACAAAGAAATGATTTAAAAATTCCCTGATATTTCCAGGTTTTCCAGGAAAGTTTCTCATACTTTTCCCTGAATTAGAAATTTTATTCACATAATTATAATATTTTAATATTTGATTACATTTTAATTGGAAAAAGTTACAAAACTCACAAAAACTAAAAAGACATTTCTAATTATGTTTATTTGACTATCATAATTTATTTAATTAGTTTTTAATACATTGCTATGGATGGTATTTTATAACTAATTAAAAAATCTTATGAAAAGTAATTTAAAATGAGTAAAACAGGAACAAGCTAATGATAAATTAGCACAAATTAAACTGTTAGTATTTGCTATGTAAAAATCATTTAAGATTTTTAAATTGCTCATCAATAACTTGAATCTCAGCTAGAAGTTTAACTTTTTATTTGATGCCAAATGCTTTTTTTTTAGTAGCTACATGTTTTCTTTTCATATCTTCTGATTCAGTTATTTTATCTTTCCTTTTTCAGCGTTTAATTTCTTGAGATAAATTTGAACGTGAATTATGGTAAAAATGAACTAAAGATTTTGGAACATCAAGAGTTGCAACATACCCATTTGTTTCACTTAAGACAGTCATCCATTAATTGCTGAGCAATTACAGTTTCATATTCTAAACTAAACCTTCAGAATTTACTGAAAAACCTCTCTCAATATTAGCATTGCCACAAGATAAAACCATGACTATCTTTAAAAGTTTTACTATTGACTGGATAAACGTGTCCAAGAATTAATTCATCCCACAACTGATCTAGGCGTTTACTTGTTCGTGAATAATTTTTTAAGAACTTGCAATGCCGAACATTGAGAACATAAATTGTTGAAATCTTGATTAATTTCATCAGCCTTATTACCAATGATCCAATTATTTTCATTCAAAATAGTGAGTAGACTTTTAGTCTCCTACTTCTGACTTCGAAAAAATGTGCAAGACTAGGATCAAAACACGAGACTCCTTCAGTAAGTTTATAAATTTTCCTGTAAAAGCTTTCAAAGCAGGTGTGGCATTTTTCTGCAATTGTAAAATCATGAGATCGCTGATACATTTTTTTAAATTTTAATCTCTCTTTTAGTACCAAATACCATGTCAATTTGACTGTACAAAATCAAATTGTTTTCATCAGTTAAGTCTATACTTGATAATGAGTCAACAGACTTCAGTACATCTGCTTTGATAAATCTTTGCATTATACTAAGGAGAACTGTCACTAAAGAGCTGTGAAGAAATCGTGCTATAGGAGCATAAGTTTGATATTCTTGTAGGAATGGTTGTGATTCACCTGGTAATGACTGAAAAACTTCTAGTTCTTGCTGGCAGGGAACCATCTGAAAGAGTCTCAGTTACAATTTTGTAACTAGTGCTAGTCAGCTCTTTTTTATCATGCTGTAAATCCCTCCACCATTTTTTTTAAGATTAGGAATAATTTCGATAGCACAAGCAGCCAACTGTAATTTTCTATCTAATGGGCTGCACAAATTTTTTTAGGATAAAGAGTTGATCCTAAATAATCTTAACTGAGCGTGGCATGTCAGTGCGTCTTTAAACAGATAATAAACTGACCATAAAAACTGAACAATATTCCATTTAGCCGCCTCTATTCCACATTTAAATCCTCAATGCATGTTATGAAGACCACAACTGTCCATGTCAAGTACCAAAGTATCATTTATTTATCTAATTTTCTGTAGCTCAGCTTTCAATTCTCCGAAAAATTTGTGATTAACATTTGGTCCATCTATTGAGATTTTTAAACTTTTAAGGCTTATAAGGTGTTGAAGCAATTGCTTGAAGGACAGAAGATCTGAAGCTCTTGTGTGACAAAGAAAAGCAGATGTTAAGTATCGTGTACAAACTTCATTCTTTACAGTACTCCAAATCCATTCGAGTTTCTTGACAAACTTTGTTGAGTGACTCATCAAACCCTATAGCAAAATGATTACAAAAAGTTATAGATTCCATCAGTCTACTTTTATAATAAGGAGCAAACCCTTGAAGAACTGAGTAGGTAATTTTAGTTCGCTGCAATTCATTCCTCTGGCTATTTGACTATCGTTGAACATTTTTTTAAATACTCTACGTCACTTCCCGCTGTGCACATTGACTTGTGAGTTTCAGTATCTGAATACATCAAAGTATTACTGCACAGCTTACTTCTTTGAGAAGAAAGGAGCAGAGTGTATTTTGTGAAGCCGGAATTTGTTCTTTTTCCTGACCCGTAACAGGATTAGAAACAGTAAATTTTTCAGACAAACCACGTTTAGTTATCTCATTACTAGTTTGTTGCGACTGACTTAAAAACTTTTAAAAGGATAGACAGTTTTGCAATTTTTAAGTTTGTTAGTATGTTTCATTTAGCATGACTTTTGATAGCTGTTCTATCCATATTAATTAAAGAAAATGTAGCATTGCAAAGTCTACATTTTGCACTTTAAATTCATTTTTAACTTCTTTTAACTAAATATTAAAATCTGGATTAATCAACCAATCATTTTGAAAGTGTGTTATCATGCTGAATTCATTAGTCTGAAAATTTTAAAAATTAATATTTTTACCGGGAAAATGAAATTAAATACATAAATAGTAAACAATAGTAATAACTTCCAAAATGCAATCGACATCCACCCAATGAATGTTCAAAAATAATTATTAATTTAAAAAATAGCAGGTAGAAAAGTTTGATATACCGGTAATCATAGAAATTAAGAAAAACTTCCATTTGATAATGAACTAAAACCAACGATATTTAGAAAACACTTCCACTTTATTTAAAATTATATGTGACGGCACGAGATGTGTCTCGGTTATTCTTATGCCTCATTTACACATTCGCCCGAGTTTATTCGAATCGAGATAGCACTGCTTGAACAACGGTACGCTCGCATTGGTCTTCTCGCGTAGTTACCCGCGAGTGCCGCTCGCTTTTCTGGCGGTGTTTGGTGCGAGTCAAAGACACTAGTTGCGAGCGCTAATACGCTGTTTAAACTGTCGCATCGAATTAACATTCGAAAAAACTTTGACGATCGAACACAGATAACGGTAATTAACATTGCGAGAAGAAAATACCAAGAGTTAATGATCAGTAAAATAAATTATTTATACTCTTTAATCGGCTATTTCAGTTGAAAAATAAATAAGCTGAAATGTTTAATGAGAAATTTCACGATTAAAATAAATTAATACCGTAACTTAAAAAAATAACAATCTTTCTTCCACTTACTCATAAAAATTAAGAAAAACTTACCATTTTATAATAAACTAAAATAACGGTATTTAGAAAATACTTTCACTTTTAAATTAGATATGATCACACGATATGCGTGTTTGTAAACAGCAGACGAAATTTTATGACAAATGAAGCGAATGTCGCTTAGCTAGCAAACTCAACTGACCAGAAGGCAATCTATAGCTACACAGCATTTTAATGCTACTTTCGCTAGAGCTTGTGCGAGTCGAGATAACAATGCAGGAGCACGTGGTATGCACGCCGGTCTTCTCGCGTGGTTGCTCGCGAGTGACGCAACATCGGTGGCGGCTTTTTGGCGCTAGTCGAAGGTACTCGTGGCGAGTTCTAGCGTGCTGTTTACACTATCGTTGGCTATTTTATGTTAACTGTATATAAGTTAAAGTATCTAATAAGAAATTTCATTATTAAAATAAATTCAAGACGACCTTAAAAAATATCTAAATTCCTAGTAGTCGCAATTGAATTCCCTGATTATTTTCGAAATTACCCGAATTCCCTGATATTTCCATGAAATTTCCCGGTTACATGAAATTCCCTGATAATTCCCGATATTCCCGGTTTTCCCGGTTTGTGGCCACCCTGCTTGAATAACTTCGTCAGTCATGTTCAAAATAAGCAATAAAATCAGAAAGATAGCATGAAAGCACAGCAAAACGACACGCATAAAAAGTCATAGATTTTATAAAAACCTGAATAAGTCAGCTGATATCAGAGGCGCTCTATGCTTTTTTTTTAAAAAAAAAAAAAAAAAAAAAAAAAGACACATCAGTGAGGTTCTCTCTGTGGTTGGTTCAAGGTGAGTCAACACGCCTCCCTCACGGGCAAGGAATGTGAGTCTGTTGTCACTTCAATTCGTCATTATACATGGAACTGGTTTCGTTTGTTTATAGCATCGCATCATCCTCACACGAGGAACACACAAGAGAGAGAGAGTAAAACTAAATGAGCGTTTGCTTTTACTGCGTCCCTTCCACTACCGAACGAAATTACGGCCCTGATACGCCCCACAAATAACAACTGCGTCTTCTCCCCAATAATCTGGAGCGAGGCAATCTCTTCCACCAATATTTCCCCACCCGACCCCTCCCATTCTGCCTGCCCCCAGCCCTGAGTAATCCAATAAATGGGCCACGACTTAACGTTCTAGTTATGAAAGGCGTACCATTCTACAATTATAATGCCATCTAGTTCCGCACACCAGAAAGATTGAATGTCCCTTTCAACTTAACAACTACAGAAAACGTACTTCCAATCGTCACTATGGAATTTGCTTAAACACAAATTTGTTCACTGCTAACAACAGCAATACGATTGATCAGATGGCTCAGGTGCCTCACCGGTTCAAATCTCAGTTTCGTATATAATTTTTAGGGTTTCTTATCCTGGCAAAGCTTTGCTTAAGCTGGGACAATATGTAGACACAACAGTGTCACCACGTCTTTAGGGGCACATTGGGACTGTTAACTAATCAGTATTCCGTATCTGTTTCTCCCAAGAGCAGTCTGTTGGATCAGTGGTTGACGCGCCTGACTTGAGATCGAAACGTCCCCGATTCGAATCCCTGTCTCGGCGGGTATTTTAATCGCCCTCAAATCAACCTTCACATCTGGCACAGCTTGCTGTATAATATGAAATACGCCAGAATGCTTCCCTAGTTCTGATTCCATGTTAAACTGTAGGTGTCCGTTACCTGATAGAATTGCCGGGTTAGGTTAAATAAGAACGAAAGGAATTGGCCTTCCTACCTCTGATACCACGCTCAGTATGCCTCCTACGGGAGTGTCCAACCAACCTGCGGGTTGAGGACCACGCTTTGCTTAGCTGTTTGTCCCAGCCCCTTCTTTTCCAATTTATTTCTTTAAAACATATATACTGTATATATACATTTACTAGCATCTAGTTTAGTGATTACTGAAATTTAAAATGTGTTTACTGCCTATAGTTTGGTTCCAATTTCCCGCTTTTTTTTCAGAAAAAGGAATTCGCTAAAACGTACGCTTTAACGAGGTAAAACTGAAATACATCATTTTCAGGAAATTAACGTCATTGTTCGCTACTATTCATTGACAACACACTCAAGCCAAGTTCAGTAGCGACCCGTAGTCACACAGAGTAGTCGAGGGAAAAGAAATCAAATGAAAAAACGAGGAGACGACTGGAAGTATTAAATACTTCAAATGTTCGGGAATACGGCTGTTATGGCTTTCCGGTCAATAAGAACAAACTTAGTTCACAACAAATTAAGACTCCCTTATTCGTAATCTCGAAATTATGGAAAACTAACATTCACGATGTAAAACCTATTCACTTAAGATCAACTGCCTTTGTTATTGATCTAGTAACGTCATGTTTCGAAATTGGCAGTGGGTTGGATTCTCAACCGACAAGTAAGAATTTGTTATACGACTAGAGATACAATAGCAGAAAAGTTTTTGATTTTCTCATGATAAATATGCAAAAGAAGTGTAATAAACATATCTACGAAAGTGTTCAGATAAAAGTGTTCCTGGTTCACTGATCAAACATTTAGCTACCTTTGGAGCACAGGACATCCAAAAACAACTTCACAGCGGTTGCCAAGGTTCATATCCGTTCCCATTTGGGGTATGGTAACAAATTATTTCTAGCAAATATAAAGCCTTTCTTTTACCCATTCGCAGTTAAGTAATATATTATCAGCTATACCCTGTTCACTCCGAACCGGCGGCGCAAGGTCATAAGCGCCTAGATCCGCTCCTTAGCTCACCACCCCCTCCTATCTTACCTCTCCGAGCTGGGCAAAGTGTCCATGTAGGTCAGCGACAAATTTTCCCTTCGTCTGTAGGGGATAAGGACAGCGGAGAGGACATAAGAGCTGACCGTTAAGCCACCTCTGTTAATTGTACGAGCTGTACAAGTAGCATTAACAGAACTTTTATTAAAATATAATACGCTAAGCTGAAGAATAAACATTCTTGTACTTAGGTTTAGAATGTTCTAGAACTGTGTTATGTCTGGCTTCATGAGCAAACGTAAATACCTCGGTAAACACGTATTCTGCTGACACGAATAGAGCCCTCGGGACTTATTAGATAAAAAAAAAGGCGAAAGTGACCAAAATAATTCACGTTTCTCAGCTGGCTGTCACGAGTTGTAAGCAGAGCTGTCCTTATATTCCGAGGACTCGTTTCTAGAAATTCCTTCTGACTGAACTTTACACACTAAAGGAAGGAAAATCTACCTTGAAAATAATTTTTTTAAATACTTAGGAGTAGTTGATATTCACTAGGAAGGTAATGACGGATGCAGATCTCCATATTCCCTTTCAATACCTGGACATATCGTGCATGCTCGTTCCTACATTCCGACAGCTGTATTGCCGATGAGTTTCCTATAGGCTTTCGTGTCTGTTCTCGCGCATCAGAGAAAGTGATTCGGCACTTAATACTGTCCGTAGGAAAACATTTAACCAGCACGACGAAACCGAAATTTCCATTTAGTTTTTCACTTTATGCTTCGATAAAATAGTTAGCCGTAACAATCAGCTTTCGCCACTGCCTGGCCTTGTACCTTTAGTTAATCAGTATTCTCAACAAAGATAGCTTGAAAAGTTCTCGATTTTGCATCGCACATTAAGTAGTCTTAACACCATTCCACGTCATGATGATATACGCATTTGCAAAGTTTGGTTAGAAACGTATTTCCAGACAGCGTTGATCAATACATTTTCCAATAATTTCGTGTTTCCAGCTAGCGTTTAACAGCTCTCTCAAACCTTTTGAATTCTGGCTTTACGCCTCGTCGATGTCGAGGTCATTTAGGACGGTCTTTTGAATGAGCCATTCCGACATCCGCAGGGAGTGATTCGGGGAAAACATGGAAAACCCATATCTGAATGGTTTGGCGGGGACTCGAACTCGCGACTCCCGGAATGCTAGGACAGACCGTTACTGTCTACGCTCGTAGCTCAGGATTATACAAACCACATTCGTACTAGTAGCTCCAGAGGTGTCATCAAGCCATTTTTTTTGGCATTCAGAGGCCGCTTTTAAGGCGTACGCAGTGTTTTAAAATATAATGTATTTAGCTGTTAATGGCTATATGGGCGACTAGATTGAAGGCCAAATAAATTTTGCAAAAATGTTGTAGGTACAACACCTCTGGTTGTGGATGGATATAGTTGTGATTCTATGGAAAGTTAGATATATCACTGAGAGCTCATATTTTTATTTACTGTTGAGTTATATATGATTAGATTTGCTGTAATAAATGGCAGAAACCAAAGTGAGATCGCAACCGTACTTACCGACGCTTGCTGGAGGCGGCTGCCGTGCTCGGGGGGCGGCGTCCAGACGCAGAGTGCTGAAGCCGCCCCCGACGCCAGACAGCTGTCAGCTGGACATGGCGCATGCGCGCCAAACCCACCCCTTACACGCAACACAACACTCCACTGAGAACATAAATCATTACTTTCACCACAATTTTCGAATTTTTCCAGGACGTAGTCGTCTCTTCGCACATACTTCAAGTTAACGGATGTATTGTACATGAACCAAGGCCAGATAGGAGGGCTATCCAGATACCGGTTTTCCATGTTGATCTGGAAATGATTCTTCATCACACAACATTACAAGGTGAGGTCGCATAAAGCGTATTGCACATAGTCCCACACCGTCCCTTCCCTGCCGAATCTGGAAAACTTAAATTCGGCAACGCCGGAGGCAATTGCCTGGATCGAGCATCTAGAAGTCAAGTTGGCGATCCTGACGTAGCGGCCTTTTCACGTGCCAGCTGAGAGCATTGTCCGCTCAACTATATATATATATATATATATATATATATATATATATATATATATATATAGTTACATTGTAATTGTTTTTTGAGATCCATTTCAGTAGTTTCCATTACTGTCATGTTGCATCAAACACTAAATGCTTACCACGTGTTCAATGAACATATCACATAAATCACAAACATTTCCACATCCACGTGGAATTAAACCAATTTTATACTGAAAGAAATCGACCGAACGACGGAAAAAATGAAATCAAAACTGAGATTGATGTCGCTTTAATCACAGCATGTTGTTAATTGTAATGCGAACCTTTATTGATTTATAACGAGCTAAACATGTAGCACCCATATAAACAGGGACAATAAACCGATACTCGAAAGCGATCAGTCAAACGTTTTACATACCAGCAATGTCAGCTATGTGTAGTTTTCGCTGACAACTCCATTACTTAAAATGATATTACACTTCAAAGAATCGCAATAATACTGGTGCTGGCTATGTGGCATAAACATCGAATGCTACCGTTTACTATAATGCGCCTACTGTAACGTAGAGCAGCGTTTCTCAACCCATTTCAGTCTCAAGTAAGATGTCAAAAATACATCTAAGGGCCACTAACTTACATGGGTCTAATTTGTAATCCATGTGTAAATTACTAACCAACTCTGCTAATTGTTGTAACCTGCATCTACAATCATCATCATCATCATGATCATCATTGCTCACAACATCTTCGCAGATGATAGTAGTAGTGACTATGAAGAGAGTAAGTTATTGCTAGGGTTGGGTGCACCACATCTTCTATTGTGGCTGAATAATCCAATGGCGGCGCCACATGTTATACGCGAGGTTGATCTTCAGTCTTACGAAGCTTTTTCTGCTTCATTTTATCCAGCCATGCACTGTCGCGTTTCGACATGCCGGTGGCGATGTGATGACCTCATACGGGTCTCATGTAGGCGCAAGCCTCCCAATCGGCAGTGGCCACGCCGAAGTTCTCGAAGTCGCGTTTGAAACAATCTTTGAACCTCAAAAAAAAGCAGTCCCATAGGTCTCTTAATATGAGCAATCTGACTGAATATGACTTTACTGGTTGTCAGTTTAATCCTCAAAGGAACGCCTCTCTGCTGGAGAGTGAACGCACTCTCATTGGAACAATGCAGTCATAGTCTCATATCCTCGAAATACCAAATTTTTGTGATTGTTGTACTGTTCGCGGTTTTTAGAAACTTTTGTTTATAGCTTATATCCTAATACAGCACGAATCTGAACTTTTTTCTGATTTATTTTTCGTTACGATACTTTTAAACCTAGCGTGGAGGGTGAGCGGTTAACGCTCTGACCTCGCATTCGGGAGGACGCGGGTTCGAATCCCCGTCCGGGCATCCAGATTTGGGTTTTCCATGGTTTCCCCAAATTACTCCAGGCGAATACCACGATGCTTCCTTCAAAAAGGCCATGGCCGAATTCCTTCCCGTTCCTTGTCCCCAGTCCCATCCCGTCTCTAATGACCTTAGCCGTCGACGAGGCGTAAAGCCGTAAAAAAAAATATATACCTTTAATTCAGTTAGAATTAAGTTTTTAATATTCTGCCACGGACAAGCTGTCCCACCTTCGATAGCCATAGGTGGACCGCGGATCACAGATTGAGAATCAGTGGAGTACAGAATACATACGCAGAAGTTAAATGATTTATTTATATAATTTTTCTCTGTTCACATTAGGATCGGATATATTAATAAAAATATTTATGGTAATTTGTAAGTAAAATTCCGGAAAAGGGATCTCACAGCGATGGTGTACGATTTACACTCGTGATCGATACTAAGACGTGAGAGCTGGCCGCAGGCTAGAGCGCGGAACGATGGGTATAACGGACTCTCTCGTCCATGTCGCTCGATTCCGGGCGTGTCAGCTCTGCTTCAGACCGAGACAGGTGGCGCCACGGTATTCTGCAAGGACGGGGTTCGATTTCCACAGTTCCCAAGCCACTCAGCTGCAGTCAGATGCGCACAGCGAGGTTTCACCTCGAGAGACAACGCGATCGGTCTGTTCAATATACAAAGTACTAAGGGGATTGCCATCCAATGTATGGTTTTTTTTTCTAACAACTTCCATAATTTCTTTTTATTTTATTTTTATTTTTTTGCTATTGTTGCTTAACCATCTCTCGAATTTTGGTGTCGTTTAGTTTGAAAAACATGTTTTTTTCACAAGCTGCTTAATTTTTATCAAAGAGATTAGTTTCCTTTTTTAATTGGTATTTTATTTACTAAAACACTATTAAACTAAAATAAAAGAATTAAGAAGAAACAGCGAAAAAACTAATTTACCAAAAAAAAAATTTTTTATTTTTGCTTTGGTCCTCACTGCTTGTCCTAGTTGAGGTAGTTAGAGCCGACAGAGGATGATGACAAGGAACGGGAACGAATTCGGCCATAGTATTTTGAAGGAACCATCTTAGCAGTCACCTGGAGCGTTTTGGATAAATCATGAAAAACAGTAAAAAAAATTAAATCGCTGAACATTTCATTCTGGCACGTATGAGCCAACTTACTCAGTTTTTCGTTATGAATTTCAACCCGCGGGCCACCCTGTATGCGTAAGAGGCTTAGCGGTGTGGTCGTCGAAGGCTATTCAGAGCACTACCTCTTTTAATCTATCGTATCGAACCAGTTGCGCAAATACAGTAACAACATTTTTTTTTACTATAAAAAAATAAAGGCAAAGATAAGGAACGATGATAATCATTTCGGAGAAAATTCTATGTACATGGTACAGAACAATTAACATAACATCGAAGCTGTCTTTGTGATTAAACAGCGTAGGTGTTTTAAACAAACAATTATGAGCTGTTAGCCTGGGAGATATAGTTTCCATTGGAAACTTCTTTCTAGCAGCCTCTGAGAGATTTTTGCGACATGGGATTTGTCACCTGCCATGTGTGGCCTACAAGCCGAAAGTTGGGTGGATCTTCCCCAGTTACAGAAACAGGGCGGCGTTGAGCATAGAACGGGAAGGAATTCGCCCATGGCATTTTGGAACCATCCCGCGGAGTGATTTCGGAAAATACTGGAAAACCGGTCTGATCGGACTTGGATACATGGTATGTGGACCATTTAGCGATTACAGCGTACTTTGAATTAGCGAACAAACTCTACCGGTGTTAAAGTCAGTTTAACCACCCGCAAAAATTAAGGCCTCTATCGAAATTTGTGTTGGCTATCAGTGTGAATATAGTGAACTCAGTATTTGTCGGTTGATACTTTCACTGCTCTCTCGGTGTACTTTATGAGGATCGTGAACACTTTGACCCCATGAACGGTGTAGTATTGTATTCAATGCTCTACGCGAATTATACTTGGTTACGATTCTCAGGAGCACTAACTGCTTCCTCTCCATACTCAGGTCGGAAAGTTACATTAAGCAGAAGCAGAACATGTGGAAACTTCAAAGTATATAACTTGGTCGTTAACACCATATGAAGTTACTGCTATGTCATAAGAAGATGACGTTGCTGCTGTCGTGCAAGGGAGTCGGAGTGGCAGAGAATAATCTTCCGAGACAGCGCGTCGAAATGCCTGGTTGCTGGCTGCGTGATGTGATCGCAATCAATGTGAAATAATCATCCATATTCACCACGGACAGTCTAACAGCAGGCCGATAAGAAGATCCCGTAGCCGGTTACCTATCTATCTATAAATATCTTCACAGACAAGTATCTACCCAGAAAGACGGTCGACCGTACAATTCTGTTATCGACAGAAACCATCCAAAGCACCTTGCAATCCATCTCTGATCGAAAGACGAGGATGAGATTTTATATGATCTCTACAGTGAAATCTTATCTTATATATATATATATATATAGACTTGTGTTTCCCTTTAATTCACTTTTCAGCCACCACTACCTAACACAGATCACTGGTGTTTGTGTGTGGAAGTAGCATGGAATTTCCTGCCATGCACAATGTTGGCCGAATGCCGATAGCTGTGAGGATGTGGGAGATATGATGGTTAAAAGTGGTCGATCCAGGGCATTTTCATATTTCGACCTAACACATTTGTATCCTTATACTTTTGTTTAATGCCACAACTTCATAGGACAGATCATTGGTGTTTGTGTGTGGTAGTGGTATCGTGTCTCCTATCGTGTACTATGGTGGTTAGATGTCGGTAGCTACGGTAGTGTGGGAGATATGGTGGTTGAAAGTGGTCGACCTGCAGCACTTTCATATTTCTACCAAAAACGCATGTGTCATGGTGTATCACTTTTCAGCCAAAACTATCTAGCGCAGATCACTGGAGTTTGTGTGTGATAGTAGCACAGAGTCACCCATCGAATTTCGGTAACTGTGCGAGTGTGGGAGATATGGTGGTTGAAAGAAGCCGATCAAGGGTATTTTCGTATTTCGACCAAAGACATGTGCCTCCGTATATGTCACTCTGCTGCCTGAACTGCATAGCTCAGATGACTGACGTTTGTGTGTGGTAATAACATCGGGTCTCCAATCGTGCACTATGGTGGTTAGATGTCGGAAGCTGTCAATCCAAATTCTTCACAAACACGAATTAAGTCGTGGACACCAGCTAGTATGCAGATAAAAAGCAGATGAAGTAGTTTTTAGTACGCCCTAAGATGGGCGTCCAAGTACACTGCAAAAACGTAAAAAATAAATCTCCACACTCACAGACATTGACTATCGATATTCAACTTTAAATACTGTAATTTGCAAATTACTCCTAATATTTGGCGATATTCAGTTTCATACGATTTCGACATCTGTTTGTGGGCACTATTACTATTATTACGTGTCTATATTAGAGGGACGATCCAGTGGCTCAATGGATAAGGCGTTCCGACTGGAGATCGAAAGTTCCCTGTTCAAATCAGTGACTCGGCGAGGATTTTCACGGCCCCTTAACCGGACCTTAACCTTTAACATAGCTTGTTGTATAACGCGAAGTGTGCCAGAACGCTTCCGTGGTTTGGATTCCAAGTTCAACTATTATTCCACTTTACTCGATAGGATTACCGGATTAATTTAGGTAAGGAGCAAAGAAAGTTGAAACCCTAACTTCAGAACCAGACTAAGTATACCTCCTTCTGGAAGATCCAACCAACCTTTTAATTGAATACCAAGCTTAACTTTGATATAAGAGTGCACGCCAGAACCCAGAACGTGTCACAATCATGTAATCACCGAATTCAGTTTTCAACTTTTGTTTTAAGTACCTGAGTATCGTAAGACCATTTTCAGAAGGAGTCTAAATATGCCATGCCAATGCGAAGACGATAGCACGAGTACTATGGTGATTATCAGAAATATACCAAACTCTACATTTTTGTCACTGAATATGTATTGAGAGATATTTTCTTTAATAAATATGGTAAAATTTAACCTGTGTACATAACATCTGACCACTTAAATAACAACATCAAGCTTAAGTTTAATAGTAATCAGCCGAAGGAAATTTAGTCTAACAAATATTGCTGATCCTTATTGAACGCCAGATTTGTGAGTCAGAGGAAATTACAAATAGAGAGGTTTACTTAAAAACAGCGTAGATGACACAACCAGGGAACTTACATGAGGGTTTATCAGTTAGAGCTTTATTATTAGGGTTCGGATTTTTATGACCAGAAAAATAGAGAAATATGCATGGAAATATGACCTTAAAAAGGGTAAATATGACCTAAAATGGCAAAATATGACCAAACGTTTAAATTTACTATATACATGAAAACATGCTCAATTACACATGATTCATTTTATCTACATTTATTAGAGAAACGTGTGATGTGGAATCTCAGTATATTGCCCTTTTAAGAACTCATATGAGTAAAATACATTAGTGGTATAGAACACATTCGAATCTATACGTACTTTTTTTAACTGTTTAACGTCTCTTAACAGCGAGGTCTTTAGAGACGGGAAAGGATGGGGGGCAAGGAATGGGAAGGAATTCGGCAATGGCCTTTGAAGGAAGCATCCCGGCATTTGGCTGGAGTGATCTGGGAAACTATGGAAAACCTAAATCTGGATGCCCGGACGGGGATTCGAACCACCGTCCTCCCGAATGAGAGGCCAGAACGCCAACCGTTACACCACCACGCTCGGTCTATACGTACTGATCGCAAGTAAAACTTTAAGAAGATGGTAACGCAAGTCATCAAAACTTTTCAACAAACACATACCAGTGACTACTAATGTGTACGTATGCCAACTAGGGCATAGAAGATGTCTTAAATAAAAACGAAACGCGTAGGCCGCAAAAAAACATTTTGTTTAGTTGCCATACGGAAGAGTCATAGCAAAAACATTTAAAAAATTGTTTAGCGTGACGTGTATGTGGCACGTTGGCCAGCTGAACAGTGAGGTTTTGTATAGGAGCGAGCGAGCGAGCGAGGGTGTGGCGTGCACCCTCCCTTCCCCTCCCCATCCGTCTTCGTTAGCCGTACCCTGATCAGCGGGGAGAGGTCGGAGTTCCACGACAATATCAAACGGAAACCCATGCCATACGATCTTTCCCAACATAGAAACAATACTACGCTCACAATGTTAATCGGCTTCAGTTATTAAACAAACTATAATGAGCTACAATTTGCAGAAACAAAACATTGACTCATTTGATTAACAACCAAGAAAGATATTGAAATTATAAACCATGAAATTAACTGGGAATATCTGGAATAACACAAGAAGTACAGAACATCGTATTTTCGTCTGATGTTTTGAGACGAAAATGAAACAGTTGGTAATTGGGTCGAACGAATTACGGTAGAATTTAATCCTAGTAAAACGCCATTCGTTACTTTATAACGCGTCACCCTATTAACTAATAAAGCTTTAATCTCTTGCAGTGTGGCAACCCATTAAACCATTACAAATCTGTAAGACAAAGTCTTGAATTATCTAACTGACATTAATCACGTTCAATACACTGCTAACAGAACTGGTGTATGTAGTAGTTAAACAACTCGGAATTTAGCGTTTTTTAGACTGATTTACGAAGATTTACAGATTTGTCAGGTGGCCAGGACACTTAAATTTCTCTTGATACTTTCAATGACAGGCAGCTTCTAGAATGATAACACCGTCGTTAAAACATTTACTATACTTTTATTCCGTATAAAAACTTTTGTAAAAGATATAAAGCACATTACGAAAAAAAAGGGGAGAGTACGTCGTAGCACTTTTCCGTCAGAGCTTGCCCGACGATAATCGGGTGCTTAAATAGGCGTCATAGAATATTCCACACGACGTCAAATGCGCCGACAGACGTTTGTGGAGCGCTGAAAACTGCTCCGGCCAAGGGCGTAGCCAGGAATAGCTTTAAGGTGAGGCAAAAACAAGGAAATTTAATAAAAACACTTGTTGAAAATGATTTTAGTTAAAAAACATTAAACACTCAATTAACTTATTTAAACACCAGTCTGCGAGGATTCTGACTAAATTTTGACAAAATTTCTTTTTCAATATTAAAAATGGGAATTTTTGTTTTCATATATTTTTCGTTCGACTACATGAAGGAACAAGCGCCCTCGCCCCCTCCGCCTCACACTCCCTACGCCCATGGCTCCAGCAGTCTACATCATACAAAAACAATTAGAATTTATACAAAATTACTCATAAGAAAATTTTTTAAATGAATTTTACAAGTATTTAGCAACACATTTAACAAATCAAACAGCAACAATCGCACTAATGCTTACACTATTTTTAATTACAGTCTTTTAATTAACATTTCATACACTTTACAGCTTTTCATAAAATTACAGTTAATTTACTCCATTTTCATCCACCATACCTCCATAAAAAAAATTAAAAAATACAAATTTACAATTAAACGATACATATCTCTCTATCAGACACAAGTCTGCATTTAAGGGATTAGGAGGTAACTGGCTCTTAGGATTGTTACAGTAGTGTTCCGTTTTATAAGATACCCATTAGATACACGGTAAAAGTAGAAATTGGTACGTCCTTTAAAATATAATGTAAAACTGTCTCGTAACTGTTATTACTTACCTACGAAAATAATAGACTGGAATCACTCCTTACCTGAAACAAATAAAAATACGGTGGTTAAATGATAGCTACAAAAATACTACTTACACTATTAGTTCTAGTACAAAAATGGTATAATTATCTTGGAAGGTATGTAGCCAGATACAAACACTTTTTTCCTTAAAAAAAGACCATGTTCGAACGACACACAGGACAAGAAAGTAAAGGTTTCAAAAATTTATTGAATAGTTTTGGAGTTTCACAGCTTGTCAACATTTAGATGAATTTAAATTTCTGCAATATATGAATATTATCATCATCAACTCGTAACTGTTAACTTCGAAGCAGCAGGAGAAATATAGCCAATGCTCTTTAAAGTGTAGGTGTTCTATAATTCAAACAGCTCAAATGTATCTTACGCTTTCAAAGTTAAAAGATATGGAGATAGCTTGGTGAGGCATAGAATCATACTCGTGATACTCCTGGGTACCTGTAAATCGCGCTTCCTTAATAGACCTCTCACAATCAATAAAGAACTACAAACAATTTAAAAAATACGCTAGCAAAAAATACTGCTCCTAAGTGTTTTAATGAGGATAAGCCTGGGTCTGTGGGCAAGAATGAAGATTATGCTCAGCCTAAGAAAGGTTGTAGTAACTTATTTATCAAGATCTGCTCGATAAGGGAGCGTGCATAAGCCACGTAGCTCCATTTTGGCCTCCTGTCAACCCCCCCCCCCCCACGTAGCACGTAGCTTTTTTCCTTTTTGATTCCAGAAGACATTTCGTACTGTTTTCTCTTGTCAGACTATTGTAAATTACATACGGAGATAATTAACTGAGGAAACTAAATATTCACGTGCTGTTGTGAGTTCTGTTCCTCATTTTAACTGTGAAAAATGTTATGAAAGGAAAGCTACGTGGCCTGGCTCGGAACTCAAGCCCCCTCCTCCACGTAGCCCAGCGTAGCCTATCAGCCAACCCCCCCCCCCCCTGGACCAAGCCACGTAGTTTGTGCACGGTCCCTAACATGTGAGGTATAACTGAAAATAAACAGAACCAGAAGTGTAAAAAAACATTCAGGAAAAAATAATTTTATTCATATACACAGAAACGATGGGTGTTACAAGAGATTCTGCCGGGTTGATCACTCGTAACCAATCCTATATCGTAAAGTGGGCACACAAGGCACAGTACTCTAGAAGATCGCGAGTCATGGAAGCAGATGCGCTGCTACAGGGAATTTCCATTTGCGAGATCGAAGGATCGAGTTCCACACAAGAATGGCGACGTTTCACACCTGAGTGTAATATTTATCCTGTTATCCCTACAGTCGACAAGATTACAGTGCTGATACTGAAAATATAACACAAAATCAGGTTATTTTTATGTTTTAGAAATAAAAATCTTTCAGTGAAATCTAATTAATTAAAAAAGTTCTCATTTAAAAAAAATTAAAAACAACTAAGACGGGAAAGATTTTTTAAGTTCCTCAAAGTATTTTCATCGACATATTATTCGAATCATGAAATTCTCTACCAATTTTTTTTACTAATGGCTTTATGCCTTGTCGACGTCGTAGTCATTAGATGCGAGATGGGACTGGGTCAAGGAACAGGAAGGAATTCGGGCATGGCTTTTTGAAGGAAGGATCCCGGCATTCGCCTGGAGTGATTTGAGGAAACCACGGAAAACCCAAATCTGGATGCCCGGACGGGGATTCGAACCCGCGTCCTCCCGAATGCGAGGCCAGAACGTTAACCGTTCATCGACCATGCTCGGTACAAGTGGTCTAACTTGAACCTCATCCAAACCTCAGAAAAATAATTTTCATTTCCAATTCATTTTCCAATTTTACATTATAATAGTATTTGGTGTAGTAAAAAGAAAAATAATGCACAACTACACGTTTCTACGTTGAAATGTTCAGAAATTACGATGCTGTGACATGCGGATAGATGAGTGATTCCGCTTTTCACTCTGAAAGTAAGGAACATTAAAGAAATCACTTACCCAATTTTGACTACTAACCAGTAAGTTTCGTAGCGCATACGGCCACACAATCAACCGGTTACAGAGAGCGATAATGAGACGCACGTAAGCTAGTTTCTTTTGTTTTTTCATCACGCTTTATGACTCGTCAACGTCTAGGTCATTAGAGCCAGGAGATGATTGGAGGCAAAGAATTGGAAGAAACTCGGCCATGGCCTTTTGAAGATACCATCCCAGTAATCGCCATGAATGCTTTCGGGAAACCATGGAAAACCGAAATCTGGATGGTCACCCACCAAGCTCGGTATTTCTTCTTTGTCTGTAATTTGAGCTTTTATTCGTGTCAACGATACGTTAATTATTGAGCCGGGACAGGAATATAACACAAGGAACTGTAATAAAGTTGGCTATTCTTTTTATGATGGGATCATTAAGCATTCGCACGGAGTGATTCTGTAGCACCTCGTAAAACGAAATCTCTACTGTCAGACCGGGAATGGAATTTGTGTCCTACAAATTGGCTGAAAAGGACGAACCATGAAACTTATGTGACATCAGAAAAGAAATTTGAAGAAAATATACCTGCGTAGTTATGTGTCGGTAAGGAATGCTATCGTGACACAATCAGTGGGGACGGGAGCGCAATAAAGGAGGACAGGCGTATCGTCGCCGTTCATTAGGCTGTGCCTGGCGCCCGCTTCATTACACAGTGGCACACGGCGCGCCCGCTTTGTCGACCCTGTATCGACTGGCCCTCATTACCAAGCGCACCCAGCGACAGCTCAGCTCTGCTCATTACCGGAACAAAGTTACACACTCAAAGCATACATATCACACATCATAAACACAAATCCCGATAATTAATGTTTCCAGGGAACGAAATGGCTTACAAATATCGTACTTCTCGCATACTGTTGGCTCATTGATTTAGTTAAACAACAAGGCGAAACTACGCAAATGTCCACACAAAAAAGAAAAAAATACCATTATATACTTCATAAGGCTGGCAGACAAAAAAAAATGAGGTTTTTAATGCTGTGCGTGAAATCTGCGGTCCTTCATGAAGTTTATTTCTTTACGAAAAAGTTTTACTTTAAGTAATGCGCGCACTCCAGATTAAATTGGTTAAAGCAATATCTGACAACTCGCTACACCAATCAACCAATAAATTTAAGTTGATCTGCCTGTTTGACAGTGAAGTTTATACGAAGAATCATTATTTGTATTTCTGTACGTAGTAACATAAAGAACTGCGAAAGTTGGTAGCGATGGATTGTGAGCGGAAACTAGAAAAATACTATTTCATTTATTCACCAACCAGCGATCGTATTGCTTGGCAGATGTGAGTAAAGTGTAAGTTCTTCATTCATCAAATAACGTTTCTTGCTACATTTTGAACGAAAGAAAAGTTAAACCATTAAAAATACTTGAAAAGACGGTTTGGTGAAGCAAAGTTCTCAGAAGCTGTCAAGAATGAGCGAAACAATCCAAATCAACAGCAGGAATAATTCACTCTTCCCCTTTTCCAAAGGAATATCTAAATTAGAGGAAAGACGGAACCAGGTCCTTAAAATTAAGAAGGCTTCATTAATTACGTTAGTAACCTTTTGATTAAGTTATAAATTATACTTTAAATATCAGCGGACTTGTCTAATGTCACTAACTCTAACATCCAGAAAGACTGGTATTTTCGCAACTCTGGTGTTAAAGTACCAACACCGAAAATCTGAAATCATGAAGGAAAATAAGTGCTTGTTTTAGAAATTGTACGTTGATTTTAATGAGGTGATGTTGAGCTGAGCATGTTGGCAGGCGTGTGTGCAGGTGGGGGCGGCCACCTGACTGTAACCGGAGCTTGGGATGTCCTGCCGCCTTTGTTCCGGCCAAACTGTCCACGAACACGCGATACTCACCTTATCCTCCTCCAACTTCGACACGCAAAAGTAAAGTTTCTCCACATAAGAGACATGAATTAATCCAACGAACACAACAAGAACATCAGAAATGGAGTCTGATTCAGGTATAGGGCCTATATAGCTGAGATACGAGTATTGAAGGAGTCGGGATGAATTCCGTACTAATTGCTCTCATTAAAAGCTGATTGGGAAGTTCATGACAAATTTACTTCAGGACAATAACAAACACATTTTATTGCCAGCAACATTGATGCTGAAAAATGATCAGCAAAATAATAAAAATTGTGAGCAGAGCAGATTCTTTTATTTAGTCTTTTTTACACCAGCGATAAGGGAATGGTATTGGAAGGATTTAGCGAGCAAGATATCCCAGAATCCGACGTGAGTTTGTCTCGAGGAACTACTCCGGCCATCCTTATCTGGGTTTTTTCTAGATCACTCCAGGCGAATGACGTGATGGTTCCTTAAGATAGGCCCATGGGCACCTCATGACATATAATCCATCCCGTGCATATACATTTACACATTACTCCCTCCGCCACCCGCTTGTTGTGGCTCCACCTACAAATTAACATGGAATCCGAACCACGGACCGTCCTCATATATCCAAGACAAACCCTGTAAAAATTCGGAATCGCGGAGTAACAGTAATAAATGTGACAACATAATCAAATAAGGTGATTTGCTACCGATTTTTGTCCGTAATAATCATGCGAGTAATGTAATTATTATTAATCATTGCGACCATTAATTTATCCATCGAGGCGAATGCTGGGAAGCTTCTTTCAAAATGTCATGGTCTAATTCCTTTCCGTTCCTTACCCCCAGTTCTTTCCCGCCTCTAATGACCTCGACGAAGCATAAAACCATAAGCAAAAAAAAAAAAAAAAAAAAAAAAAAAAAAAAAAAAAAAAAAAAACTTAATTTATACTCGCTGGCACATATCATTTTACAATAAAGACATATTCGAGAAGAAAATTGATGTTACATCAAAATGATTTAAAAGGAAATACGCGTTGAATTTTTTAAACACTATTTACAATGTACTACCAAAACTAAAAACGGTTTAAATATGTTGCTAGTTTATGTAACGCAATTTTATTTCCATTACGGCCTATGGATAAATAATTCGAGAATGTAGTTGAAGCAAAAAGGAACAAAGATACGGATGCGCTCTCTTTTCCGGGTAACTGGGTAAGACAGATTGCTAAATTAAGGACGGCGCTTCCAACTCTGTTACCCTAACAACTACAAGAATGCTAGATGGAAACTAATGTGCGTTTCCTTCCTTTCTTCGGCGTCGCCAATGCGTTAGCTCGTTAGAGAAGGGACATATTTTTCATGGATCCGGTGGAAAAAGTATTCCGAAAATGTTAACTGTTCTGTAGACGTAATGTAGAATTCATGCAATTATTAGCGTCAGAATTCCCCGTTCTTAACGCTTTAAAGACGAGGGACAATTCTGTAGTGAGACATCAATAACGCGAATGAGGCTCCAAAATTTGTCGATATCAGTAAAACGAACTTGCTCCACGTTATAACATGACCAGTGTTTGCTTCAGCCCCGGCGGGATGTAAACCTAGCTGGTCCTCGCCCACGCTCCAGACTGCATCCCACACGAAGCGGCACTCCATTATTCCCTTAACAACTCAATGCTGCCCTCACACACACACATTCATCAACAGGTAACTCGTAATTATGCTAATTTTTATTGTTCATAATACAAATTAGTCACGTGAAGATGAGCCAGACGTGATGGATATATCAGTTTGTCGGCTAACCTGTCCAGCGAGACAAGAGATTAATGAAACAGTGGGTTTGCCCCAACCAGTCTTATCAGAGCAGACTGTCTGCCGGCGCCGGCATCCAAATGGAATTTTTCGTTGTTATATATCTCTGTCCCCTGTTAAACAAAGGACACTGCCCTTCTCTACGATTTCAGCTGCTCTAAAGTGACCACTAATCAAACGAAAATTGTTAATTTCATGTCAGTAAAGGCAAATTTTAGCGATTTGGTCAGCATTTAGTTATCAAAACTTCTGATTCTTACGGTTAGCGTTCTAATATGAAGTATTAATCATGTTACATTTAAAAAATGCACTTTGGGGACGTCCATTAATTACGTGAGGTCAGAGTAGAGGTAGGGGTCCGGCAGAATCTCACCAAGGGCGTGGAGGAGCAGGTCGATAGAAATCTCAGGTAATTTTTTAATATCAGATTGCTGCACATCAAAAAGCAGTGTAGAGTTTAAAAAAAAGTCTCCAAAATTACAAGGTTAATCTCACATTAGGGGGTCGGACCAGATCTCACCAAGGGGGAGGGGAGGGGTGAAAATTTCAGTAGAAACCCTTCACATAATTAATGCACGCCCCATCATTACTATTATTTACAGCAAACACACAGAAACAGTAACTGTTGATAACTGTTTAAGGTTAATAATTTTACCTTCACGACTACTTGAAACTTTAGGTTCCTAATAAAAAATCCAATTCTTAAACCTCCGCTCAACTAAATAAGTCTCGGTTGCAGCTTATACATGTGCTGGAATACAGTTCTTATTTGGTTCGCTAGCAATGCCATCAGTAAGAGCAGCAAACGCTTCCTTCTTATGTATGTATGCTGGTACCATTCATAATATGAACTAATTGAACTATATTCTAGTTCTTTAGAACAATTTACCGAGCGTGGTGGTGTAACGGCTAGCGTTCTGGCCTCGCATTCGGGAGGACGGCGGTTCGAATCCCCGTCCGGGCATCCAGATTTGGGTTTTCCATGGTTTCCCAAATCACTCCAGGCAGATGCCGGGATGCTTCTTCCAAAGGTCATGGCCGAATTCCTTCCCATTCCCTGCCCCCCATCCTTTCCCGTCTCTAAAAGACCTCGCTGTTAGAGAGACGTTAAGCAGATAAAAAAAAAAAAAAAATAGAACAATTTTGTGAAGTTTTTTTAAGTAGACATTTATTCTTTTCAGATAACGTGTGTTGTATTATTTTTCTTAGATAGTAGTAATGTTTTGATTCAAATAATAGAGACGACACAACATGAATATAACAGCTAATCAAAATAACCCACGCCCTGGGGCGGACTTGAACAGGCGACACTTCCATCGCGAGGCCAGCGTACCAACACCCACTATTCCAAAGACGGCCTCATGAAGTTTCTTGCCAGTAAGAAACTTTACCGTTGATCTAAGAACTAGCAACTGTTTCTGAGAAAAACTAGTATTGAACTTGGTGTAACAAATACAAGCAAACGAAAAACATTTACTCGAGTTCCGCTCTATTTAGTCTATCAACCTATACCCAACTTCGTTTCATCTATTAGACGAGCCAATGAGGAATTCAGAAAAATGATGGCTATCGGGCTCTTGTGAAGCTGCGACAGGCCTAGCAAGGTGGTAGTGGATTAGGCGCTGATATCAGAAACAAACGATAGTAAAGAATAACACAAACAATGACCCTTTCGTTCGGTAAAGAGGAATGTTCATTGTCTGTCTGAACTTCTTATTCACAGCCCTCCAAGACCAATGACAAATATTAAAAATACATTCTAACCAATTATTTAATACTTTATTCCCTTTTGTCTTTAGATTGCTGCGGTACCCCAGATCTCCAGCGTAATTTATGACGCTGTAATGTTAAAAAAAAAGGAAGAATCCGAAGACACAACGCAAATTCTATGATTAATGGTATCTGAAATTGTCTGGGCTCATCTAGAACAGTCTAGGCTGAGCGCTCTTCTCCTGTAGGACCTGAGTTCTGGAAAGAAATGTGAGCGAAGTGCATGACGGCTCAAGTTGCTGCAGTGTGCGGTTACCGAGGCTGCTGCGCCGCAGCCAAGTACCAACAAACGAATCACTCGCTTCCAAGAACAAAGAGGAAACCCTGCTTCATCACATCGCTTCTTGCTGCTATAACATCAAACAAATCGCATGGGGTATCCGACGTCGACGGTTAAAATTGCTACCTCGCGATCAACATCTCCACAAAACACAAGGACGGTTTTATGAGAATTACACTGTAGTCTCGATGTACGAGAATCCACACAAAAAGCACTAATTCTCCTGTGTTTTTGTAACGTCATCTGCGCTCATAAGCCCAGATGCAGATTTTGTACTTCATCGTAACTATAGAAGACACACAACATACGAGTCTCTCAGCATTCATTTAAATTTATTATTTCATCATTAAGTTTTAGGAATTCTCAACAAATCTGAAACTGACGTAGGGGACCTACAGTAGGAACACTTCGTGTACACACTATATTAGGATGTAATGCTAAACTTTTAAATTATTTATGTCAGGAAATAATACCATTAGTATAATTGCTGGCATTTATTGGCTTGATTCTGTAAATTAGTTACCCAGCACATCTCACTGACGTACTCTGAGCAAGATTTGCAGCTTACTGATAAGTACTGGTTGCAATTGTTTCCTAAAACTACCAGACCGCTTTTCGGCACTCTAAGAATAGGCTGGCTAAGATCAAGGATTTGGTGTCATAAAAAAAAAATACTTTTCTCAATTTTTAACTGTACTTTGCTTTAACACTTTCTTGTTAATTACTGGAAACAAAGTTCCCCTGCTTTCGTCTCCAGAAATATTGATGTTTCCTGTCTCGATAGCTTGAAAAAGAGCTTCACCATTGGTCAGAAATTAAATACAATTTAAAATTTCTGTTCATCATAATTAATAACCGAAAACGTTTACCAATACATGTTATTAAAAATAGTGTTGGTTGGTTCTAAAACGGAAGATATCTGTGAGAGAGAATAGAAGCTGTACAGTACTGCATTCCTTCTACGCAGAACAAAGTAAGTTGTGAATGCAGACGTGTGACGCATCCCCAGATTATTCCGTGGTTCAAGGCTGTGCCTCCAGACACTGAGGTGTGGTACCGACGTCCGGGTGTAGGAGATGATCTATTACCAGCGCTGCGCCTTCATATAGGTCCTTAACCTCGAGACGTACCAACTCCGGTTTTTTTATGGGCTACAGTGCTGGCGTCACCAACAAAGGGTCGCCGGTTCGAATCCGACCTTGGGCATGTGTAGTTTTAATTTCGTGTTGTGTTCGTCGTTGTTATTATTATGTGGAACAATAATACCAGTGACAAAATGATAAATGTTGAGAATATAAGAAATTATGAGTCGTTATATAACGATTTGAAAACGAGATGCATCGCTTCCATAAGCAGCATCCACCACAACTCGAAAGCCTACAGCTTAACACTGTGGACGAACTATGCGTGTTCTAAATTTGATGTCGGACACTGCAGGTGAAGCAATTTGTATTGTGAATAGCATTCTATCAACAGGGACAACGGGTTTCGCGTGCATTAAAAAGTATCAAAGCGGATTTACGTTCTCGTATTCTGTAATCATTTTCTAGATGGATATTTTTTTTTTACCCAGTACTGGTCTAATCTAAATATACCCACTGCAACTTAGATACTGGATTACGTGCTTCACATATTTGAATTTTTGACATCACTGACATCTTCCATTGACTTATCCTACCACTTCCAAGTAAACCAAAAATCTGATCAACTCTTCACTATGGGACCCCTCCACAAATTCCTTTCCACACCCATCATTTCCAGTACATGCTAAATTTCATACTTCATACCAAGCGTGGTGGGTGACAGGTAACGCTATTGCCACGCATTCGGAACGAAGAATCCCCATTCGGCCATCCAGATTTTGTTTTTCCATGGTTTCCAAAATCTCTGCAGGCGAATGCCGCGATGGTTCATACAATATCCCATGACCGATTTCCTTACCGTTGCTTGTCACCAGTCCTTTGCTGCTTCCAATAACTCCGACATCGGCGAGGCGTAAGGCCATAAAAAAACAACTCTTACTTTATAGGCGCACTTAATTTTAACACATAAACCACATTTCGAGCGCCAAATTTTCAAGTTATTTGTGAGTTCTAGGACAATACTGGAAACTGTAAGATGGCTCTTTCAGCTAATGTCAATCCGTTACTGCCACATACTTGTAATTTTAATTCCTAAAGCAACGGAATCCTCTTATCTACCGTGCTGTTCAAATCCTCCACCGTCTATCCAGATTTCGATTCTCCGTGATTTTCAGGAATCACTCCGGGCGAATGCCGGCATGTTTTCTTCAAAAAGCGTTGTTTTCCCGTTCCTTGCCCCCAATCCTTTACCCCTCTAATGACCTCGATGTCGACGAGGAGTAAAACCGTTAAAAAATAAACACACACACTACTGTGCTGCAATTGATTCTATTTTTAAATCTATTGTAATTGTTATCATAATCTGCTGCACTTCATGATTTTATCTTGTATTGTTTTATACTTAGTCCAAATCCTTCCCCCATTATTTTTTTGTTTATGCTACTCAGTAATTCGAAACCCTCCCCTTTAACTAGCAATCCTCTCTTGTATTCCATTCTATATGGTAAGGATGGTATAACATCAATGCATGCTCTCATTCGAGAGAGAAGTCTGATAGCTGTTTGTGAACAAATGTTTATCAACTGTTATAAAACATCTTGGGCGGCCGCGTAGCTCAGGCGGTAGTTGCTGCTGCCGGACGATCGGGGTATGATCCCCGATGCTCTTTGAAGCTGAACGGCTCCCGGGGTCCACTCAGCCTGCTATCCAGTGAATGCCGTAGAGAAAACTACGCGGGAAGGTAAAGAATGGCCGGAGCTTGGCTCTTTCCCCGTCAAATTCTTCTGGCGCCAATGGTCGAAAGGGGAATGCGGAGCTATACCTCCATGAATCCTGCTGTAAATGGAAGTGAGCTTAGGAACCTTGTAACCTTTTATACAAGACATTTTGCGAACAATACTGTAAGGGTCTATAGCTATAGTTTTTTATGTCCACAGTAGTATATACGTAATTGTAATCGTTAGATGAATAGAATGCTTCGAATCACAGCAGCGCATACAAAACTGATGCATAAACAATCCGGCAGGAAGCGCGGCCAAACGCTGCGAGGATTAATGGCGTATCGAACCAGATCGGCAACAGGTGGTGGGTGTGGCTGGTGAGGACAATGGGCGACATCCATCATGCGCACGTGCTGCCCGTCAGCGCTTCCAACCGCCCAGTAGGTTTCACATCCCATGCAGACGTATCTGAGCTGTATGGAGGCAATCAACATGTTACACAGATATTATCATAAAATAGTATGAAAGTTCTCATCAAACTGTGGTTTAGTATGAAATTCATAAAATTTGAATTTTGCTTTTATTATTAACTGATTTGAATACAACAACAAAAATGTTTTGAACATGACGAAATATTAGTAATACCATAAGTAGTACTTGTGATCGCTTTGAATGATGTTTCGAGAACTATTCACCCCGAATTTGTACATTGCAACGGAAGGTACATGAACATATAAGGTCCATTTATTTATGTACAAGACTTCTAACTGTTTGTCTAGAGTTTTTGACATTACCAAATAAACGGCCTTCGTGAGCTGACCGACACGAAGGCGGCACAAGATCAGCGTTCTGAGATTTGTCAGCTTGAAACGTTTCTCGTATCTCATGGCAGATGCAATCAACATCATTGTTGTTGTAAGAACGGAGACTTTCCAGGCGTATGCCTGAAATGAAGTCTTCACGGGTGTACCGCCGGATAGTGTTTTGAAAACAAGATATTTCGACGACTAGCTCCGTCTTCATCAGGTGTCGGGACGTCTGCACAGGTTGGCTGACCGTCGGATAGTGTATCAGCATAGTTTTTCAAAACAATGTCCGGCGGTACACCCGTGAAGACTTCATTTCAATATTGTTGTCGATTGCATCTGCCATGAGATACGAGAAACGAACCAAGCTGACAAATCTCAGAATGCAGGTTTGTAATATCGGACACGACAAAAAATTTCTTTTTCACCAATTACCTATTTAGTACGAAGAAAAAGATATTCACATCTCATTGCTATGGCTAGCAACGTCAGTGTGCTTCCGTTTATATTAATCCTACCAAAATATTGAGAGAAAAAACATATATTTAACTTTTTGGACCGCGACAGCTTTTTCTGCATCGCACAAGCATTACAAGGCAAGATGTATTGGTAGTCGATCGAATCTGTTTTCATGCGTAAAAAAATAACACGAGATTTCTTCTGCAACTTCCATTGGCACTTTATAGTTCAGCGACAACGAGGACTTAGAATCGGGAGAAGATTGTCGAAAACGAACAGGAAGGAAGTGGCCACGACCTTTCGAAAGAATTAGCCTGGAATCAGAAAACCAATGACAGGACATCCGGACCGGGAACCGAACCTGCGTATACCTGACTGCCGTTCAGCAACAGGCTCGGTAAACCACGGGAAAGAAGACCTTCTTCAGCATGAGTGAAATTTTTCGCCCCATTCAGAGTGAACATATGAGCGAATGAGCACAGTGAAAATGCGTCAGATTTTCATATGACGAGAAATCATCAAACCCATTCTACGCATCTAAGACTTCACTGGTCAAACACAACATTTCCCTTGGTCAAATACTCGAGATGGCACCTTGCAATTATTTCCTTTCACTCAGTTGAAAAAGATGTTAATATATACACGACGACTCGGCTGTACTCCATTTGGAAAGAGGTCTTTGTGAAATGGTTCCTAGAATTCTGACATCTTTTTGAGGAATATTCGGAGTCTGTGCGGGGTACTCTGCTTGGAATCGGGCCCACAGTCACCGGCTGACTAACTGTACTTTCGCAGAACTTCTGCATAGACCATAATGCCAATTTGTTCCTGGTCAACGCAGAGTCGCAACACTGATGCTTCATGCGTTATGCCAACGAACAGACATCTATAGATACCAAAATGCTAAATACAAAACAGTATAATTCCTATTAATCGACTTTCAGAGAATACAACATTTTTGACAAAATGTCTGCACTTTTCTGTAAACTTAATTCGCCCATCTGTAAATGAACTTTCGTATTACCTTATTAAAAAATGATGCGCGATATTCACTTTTTTCTGAGAGGTGACCGCCATTCTCAAAAGATTGCTTACAGGCAATCAAACAGATTAAAATCCGGCAGCGCAAGACCAGTATTCCATGAAGAATGCATGGACGCTTCAAAAAGATTTTTTTCCCCTGTTGTCAGAGTTTGTGTTTATCCCATTCAGTGAGTGATTTTGGTACTCATCATGCACAAAGTTTTGGAAACTAATGTACAGTATATCAAGGATTATTTCGTAGGCACAGACATCGCGGGTTTGTCACATAGCGTTCTGTCAATGGTCTGTTAGACTTAATGATTTCACATGAACACTCAATGTTGTCATCAGTCGTGTACAAGCATGCAGCCACTTCTTCACGGCACAAATTTATGGCAGAAATAATCATCATATGCTACTAATCTTTAGTGCTTATCACAGGAGGGCAGTCATTTTTATGTGATCAAAACGCACTTAGAAACGATCTATTGTAGCACATGACCGTCGACAGAAAGCGCTGAACAGAAAACTTAATATAATCGTAGCGAGTGTTTTCACCAAACATATTAGTTTTCATACTGTCTGCATTTTATTGTCAGTATCTGGTGTACCGTGGTTCACTAGATATTAACTTTTAGAAAACTCTATCTCTACCTAAGACCTCTTTCTACATACGCTATATTATGAGAATAATGTGGACTATCCTGCGATGAGAATGCTTTTGATGCATGTAGCCTCTAGACCAAGGGAAAAGCCATATACAGCACAGCATTTGACAGGAGAGGTAGGCTAATGGACTGCCAGTTGTGATAGTGAGACATGGGCCTTGGGCGCGCCGCGATGTATGTTGCGTGGGACGCGGTGAGCTCATCCCGCTAGCGCTGACTCACCGGGATGCATCTTCCACGATTTCTCTCTCCAGACGGCAGCACAGCACAACGGTAATGGTACAGTTATCATTAATCTCAAGTCCTGCCGTACTAGACAAGGCGTGTGATATACACAACGCAATTAACCCACCTATCATTTTATTATTTACAAATGAACAACAGAATATTAACATTAAATAAAGAGTGCCGTAGTGTGAATGGCCCCAAGGGACACAAGCAAACGCACTTATTACCGCATTTAATCCAAGCATGAAAAATTCACGTTCCCATTTAACGAACGAATTATCGTTTTAACGCCTTCGCGTGCTTCTCCTTATACCAAACGGTCGACTGAGATTTCGCAATGAAAACAGTCAGGAATAGCACTTGTAAAGATCATTTGGACATAAAAATTTATTTGGAAGAATAAGATGAAATATTTCTTAAAGGAACGGGAGCCTCAAGTCAGAACAGTATCAAGTGCAATCGTCAGCAAGAACTGTTTATTGGTGAAACGCTGACGGCTGACTATGAGGACATCGCTCCGTTTAGTGACACAAAATGTAACTTTAGTGCGAGCACAGCGAGCCATACTAGCGCTCACTTTGTCAGTCGTTACCAACCAGTAAATATGGGTTAATTGTTAGGTAAACCGTGTATTGTTAGCTTGCCACGCCACCATGCATCCATTATGTCAATTCGCCATTCAATCAGTAAGTTTACAATCTCAACAGTCAGTCTAGGTAGAATCTCAGCTATATAATCATTTTGCCCTGGCCTTTCCCTGCCTAAACCGATTCTCCAACCGTAACTAAGGGAGTGGTGTCAATTCAGTAATGACAATTAACATCTCACAAGTTATTCCTTAGATCAGCAGAAGATCAAGAAGCCTCAAGACATCAGAAGACATCTTCAAGAAGGAAGATAGCGCAAGAGGACTAGAACATCTAGTAAAGGTCCCGAAGGTCAGTAAACTTCCACCCTAAAGTCTGCTTCCACCAAAAGCCCATAAAATTCACTCCCCCCCCCCCCCCCCCCGGTCCGCAAAGGCCACTTGACAAAGTAAGGTTCGGCACAGAGGCCACAAGCCGGGCATTTACACAGCAATGCCTAGGATGGGCGTTGACTAACACACTTTACACTAAGCCCAAAGAGTATTGAGATTTATCCAAGGCGTTTGATGTATAAACCACTGATTGTTCACCCATATTTCTCAAAATGTCTTCTGGCAAAGTAGTGAATGATGAACTATCATGCCTTCTAGCTATTTAACTATTTACCTCATATTTCAGATACTAGCTGCTTGATGAGAAACTCTAGCTGGGAACAGCACTGGAGCAAACGAAAGAGCGACTTCCAAAACCTGGCATCACACTAACACGCTCCCCCGAAGGGAGGCCCGAGAACATTTTATACGCTATTATACTTGTTAGTATTACATAACTTGATAAAAATATTATTTTAAACGAAATAACGAAATTTGATAACTGAACGGATTGATGGCCAAGAAAGATACATGAAGATTTTCTTTCTCAACAGTTTATGGATTGGTTTGAAGCAGTCATCCATCACTTCCCGCGCTAATGCCTTCATTTTCACATAAAACACACAACCCATCTCCTTAATAACTTTATTTTACAGTGTCAATATACGTGTTTACGAAAATACACTGCCGGAAATGGAAAGTGTTATACCCAGACAGAAATGGTGGAATTTTAGGAAACATTGTTGATATATCAGGAGTCTTATACAGAACAAATTGAAATGAATTAGGGCAAGTTTATTTCTGTCACATACATATATCAGTAAGCAGTGTGCCCACCATAGCTCGTTTTCATTCGTGGATCCATGCCGGCATTGAATCAATAAGTGTTCCGTTCGGAAGTCTTCTTAAGGTACGTCTCTCCATGACTGCATGTCATGTGCAGCCAGTTGTTGTACATTTTGTGCTAGGTAACCTAAAGTGTCTACGTGGCATCCCAAAAATGCTCTATTAGGGATAAATGCGAGGACCGTGTGGTCCTATCCATGGCTTTAACCCCTTGCAGGGCTTGTGTTGGGATGCCCGCAGTATGAGAATGGGCATCATACTGTTGGAAGATACGCATGGATGGTGGACATGAAGGATATCACAACAAGGTCTACATACTGGAGAGCTGTCATTATGCCTACAACAACAACCAACACAGACCTGCTGTGGTAACTGCCTGCCCCCCTCTTCTAAACTATGACACCATGAGCTGGACCTGTGTGACATTCTTGTATCACAGCAAGATGGGCCCTTCTCAAGGAGGCATGCGTACATGTTGTTGATTATCGCTTTGTCACAGACAGAATCGGGACTCGTTACTGTATGCCCTTCACTTGTACAGTTGCGCTTAGCAGTACACCAGGTTAGACATTGCTAGCAGTGAAATCAAACACATTGCATAAGGGTCCGGAGTGTAAGTCAACTTTAAGAAATCGGTTTACAAATGTCTGTGGAGTAACTATCTATAACCACTGCTCGGGTCTGGGCTACAGTCGCCCGTCTGTCAGCAACAGCCGTCCCGACAATTTGGCGGTCTTCACTTGCTGCTGTCCTGTACGGACCTGTGCCTGTTCTACGAGTACCACAGCCTTCTTACGTCCACTGTATAACAAGTGACAGAAATTGACTTTCGGGAGAGTCTATGTCAGGAGGGAAGGAAACAAAACCTGTGGAGCCCACGAGATTTAAACAGACGTCCATCAAGTCGTCATCAGATCAGGCTCGAAAGGTAATCTCAACTTTTTAATATAGCCGAAGCTGTTTATTTACGGTTTAGCTATACGCGATTTCTGTATTCACAGTTGAGAATACTATTATTTGTCGATCAGAAACTAACGATATTGTATTTTTTTTTAAATCTAAAAAGAAAAAGAAAAAATTGCACTACCCTTTTTTTTTACTAGGTAGTAGAATGTTATTGTGCTCTATTCTAATAAACATAAAAATAAGATTTTAAAGTTGATTGTTTCATTGAAGGTTTAAATACATGACTGTGAGCACTTGCCTCTTTTACAACTGTCTGCACTATAAAAAAAAAGCACAATCAAAGTGAGAAGCACTCTTGTCAGCTGTGAACACTGATGTTACAAAGTTTAGGAAAATTCTATACTAGGTAAACAGGAAGTCTAATGCAAAAAAGTAATTCGGCAATTGGTTTGCAACGCGCAAAACTGAAACCTCTGCTTTAAATATTGTATTATACCTCCCGTGCTACCTGGAAGAAACGACAGGTGCGTACAACACTGACGAGTGACTTAGCTACAGAGCACAGTTGAGCGACACACATATTTAACGCCGGAATGAACTACGAGTATTTCGGCAGAAAGCAACTTGGGGTGGTACTGGCGGACGCGAGTCGCCGTAGCAACATTTTGCGTGTCAGTCAAGGCAGTGCGCAGGCAAATTGCCCACCTGCACGCTGTTGGAGACAAGGTCCTATAATGAAACGTCACTCTCAGTCCATAACGACTCTTATTAAAAACTACAGCGGCGACGGGCTGTCAGAACTCAACACAAACACGGCTCAGCTAAGCAAAACAATCATTACAGCCCGCGAGATTGCTTCCATTGTCCAAATAACTACGTAGTTGTCGTTGCCGCAGCTACAGTAGCTACGAGACAACAAACAGAGCGGCGGAAATCCTGAAAGTGGCCAGTCGCTACTGTAATTGCTAGCCAGGAGTGGTGACATCTATGTCCTCCTCGCCCACTGCTTCCTGCCATCTCGAGTGTCCGCGCGTCCCAACAGGCACAAGTGAAACCTCCTACATAAAGAAAACAACCGTCTGCTCACGGCGCTCACTGAAAGAAGTGCAGTACCAATCGCAATGATAATAATCACCGTCATCAGAGCCGTGGAACATAGCGCTTCCACGAACAGTTATACTGCACTCTATTCTTTGCCAGATCTTGCTTCATAGCAAACATGCTATCCGAGGTCTGCCCTAGTGCTGACAGTCTGACACAGTCCAGAATATTTCACATTTGGCTGCTAAGTCGCTCAATTTAGTCCGCAACCCGAAGGGTGTTCGGTTCTTTCCGGAAGAAGGCATTCTAAGCCAGTGTGCCAGAGGTAGGTGGCCATGTTATTCCCATCGCGACCTACTGTTTAATGTGGAATCCAAATCACAAAGCGTACACAGCATACTTTACCTACGCAAAGCCAGCCTTTTTTAAGAGTAACGGTCATTATAACAGCCTATACAATTCCCTTCTACAATCAGTTTTCACGAACTACTATAACTCTGCGTAAGTATATATGGAGTACATCATACGAAGGAAATGAATCGAACATTAATTCTTTGATTATTGGTGTACTTAAGCTTGTAATATGTGAGAAATAGAAAATTTGAACGCGTAGTACAAATTAAAAGAAGATATCGTCACACCTCGATTACAGAAACTGCAAGAATATACGGACGATGCAGACATTTAGATAAGGATGGTAATCGAGGTGACCGTGGACTATTACGAAAATAGTTAAACGTGCCATTTAAGAACGGTTTGAGTATCGACCGGAAGGAGCTGTATTCCCAAGTTGGACGTAAGACGCGAAAACTGTCAAGTGTACACGGTGTCTTCTTAATACAGTAATATCTGTTTAGAGTGTTTGAGAATAATAAGCCACATAAATTCAATCTATATCCAGAAAGCAATTACTTTTTTTTAAATCCAAAATAGTCTCTTACGACAGCATGTAGCTACCGATTTTCCGTATACTTGATAGCTAAACTATGAAATGAAAAATAAAGAATACTGGAATATATAACAAAAACATGTTAAATGGTTAGCAGATGTTGCAAACTGCCACTAAGATTCTTTTTAAACAAATATCACCATACTTTTTTGCGACCAATTTATTTAAAATATCGTAAAAGCCCAAAGATAATCATCAACAATGAAACTAGATAAAGAAATGGGAATATAAGAAATACTGACTTTCGTAGTTTTTAACCCTAACATATCTGGAAGCACGTCGTTTGCATAAAAGCACTACAGTTAAAAGTCTGTTACCTCAGGTGGTGAATAAGGAAAACGAAACAATGAGGAATAAAAAACGAGGGATCAGGGGAAAAGTCAAGAGAGAACTATAATTGAAATAGTTAGACGTTGCAAAACAATTCTGAAAAAAAAGACGCCCATGGAAAAAAAGGAACGATGAAATCAAGGAACGTAAATGAAAAAAGAGAAAAGCAATGGTAACAGGTGGAGAAGTAGGTCTGAATACCTCTACGGTCACTTCATATGTATATCCTTGGAACAAAGGCCCAAAACACTAACACAACACCGTCAGTTCGCAGCGACCAGTGCGCGAACTGATTTTTAGACCTCGTATTTACAAAGGAACTAAGTGACAACAATGCAAGAAATTGAATTTTCGCATACCGGAAGCAGATGTTACACTTTAAAGAGACCTTGTCAGATACGCACGGTTAGGAAATAGGCGATTTTTCAACAACAATAAAAAAGAAGTAATGTGCTTTAAATACGAAGCACTTGTTTAAGCGTCTGGTTGGCAGTTTCTTTTAAGTGTAAGAGACTACAGTTGTCCACAACTTCACAGCTGGAGCCTCCAGCCATCATCTATTTCCAGACTCTACAGACTAAACAGAAGAAGCGGGGGGCGCCAGCCACAGACTCCAAAGGAGACGGTAAGAGAACTGCCAGTGCCTGAAATGATACACCAATACAAAAAGAGGTTCATACAAGTTGAAACAGGTGTTAAGATTAACTGAGGGTTGGAGGCGGCACACGCCGTAGATACGACGGAACTCTGCAGCCACGTCGGCGAGGCGGGTATTCTGTTAAGCGGGATCTACGGGGCGGAACACTTTACGATTCAGCGCCCCCGTGTGCCAAAGCAAAACGAGCTAATTGGCTCGTTTGCAACTCGCGGGGCAACTGAACCACCTGAAGGTGGCAGCTGCAACATCAGGAAGACAGTAATACATAGATCAACAAGCAACCGATATAAAACTCCAGGCTTCTACGGTCTAGCACCGATTAATGGCGTCTTATTCAAATTCCAGATGGCTGGCGAAGAGACCACTTTCAAATAGGTACAAACTTCGACAGAAGATTACAAAGAATATTGTACGTTTTCTTCATTACGTTCCTCCGTTCAAATGTATATAACTTACAGCCTAAATATTAATTTTCTGCAGTTCACTTAATTTCAGGAATCTCGATACAGATTGCACTGATTTCCTCATCCTTCTACTGAAATATAACGCAGAACAGTGTAATTTGTTAAGTTATATGTGAATGTCCGTAGGTTTCCATAATTTTTTTTGTCCTAAAATAGAAGTTTTATTTCACTTTAATATTATTCTCGTTTCAGAACTTAAGGTACGGAAGTCGCAGCTTAGTTATTATCCCTTTGTCAAATAAGAGAAAAACACAAACGACAAGCCAATCTTCGAAATTAGGAGAAACCTTTTGACAATACGAAAGTATTACATGTAAATAAATAACCTTGAAATTATACTATTTCATTTCACGATTCAAATAAAGAAAATGAACATTTTTTCACTCTTTCCTTTGAAGCATCGGTGTCTAAAACCAACAAATGAAACAAAATCCTTTTTGTTTTTAACGAAAGTAGTTAACAATTTTTCACGATTGCATTAGGAGTACAGCTAAAGAACTTTTCAGTTTTTGTGTCGAAACAAAAGTAGGTAATTTCAAAAATGTAATAGCTGGTTGCAGGTCAAGGTTTCACTTTAATGCCAAACCAAGTGTCGATTATTTTAAGGGAAGAATGCGGAAAAGAATCAGCGGTACCCAGTTTAAAGAAACAAGCCAGAATTCGCTTGGACAACTTAACACGTAATCGAATGAGAGTTAAAGTCAGTTCTATGTCCATGTATATACAGCCTCTATTTGTTTTATTTTTTTCGTATGTAAAAACGAATACAGAGAATCATAAGAATAAAAATATAGTTTCCAAATCTATGTCAAATGTCTGAAGATATTGCACTGCTTCTGCTGTACCATTATCTACAGCAATAAATCCGCCAGTAAAATATCGTGAAGGGCAATCGAAGATGTAGATGGTCTAGATCCACACTCACGGTAGCAAATTCCGCATTCGTGGAGAAGGTGTGCATAGTTTCACAGTGTGGTACGGAAGAGGTCATGCAGTGCCTTAAATTAAAGCCAGGTTGCTGGATCGTTGGTTCCTGAATCAAAATTCATTTTCTGGGAGAGAGGGGCTCCATTTACTAACCGATATTCCTGTCACAGATAGGTCGATAGCCATGGAGGTCTTTTATCTAAGAGTCGGTAAATGTTGCAGTTCATCGGGAAGCAGGGAACTTCTGCGAGAATTATTATTCACAAATTCTGGAAGAGCTACAGCATTTGGTCTCAGGTTAGGTGGGGAAATATTGATAATCAGTGGAAGAAGAGAATCTCCACTGGCCCAGACTTGGCTTAAAGCACAGTTCGTCGCCTAATCCCTCCACACAGCTAGTAAGCAATGCAAAAAAACCTTTGAAATTAAAACGCTCATAAAGTCCAACAACCACGGTTTCTTATTCTTGTTAATTCATTTTGATTAGGGCTTCAAGCAGTGTTTCCCTGTCTGCCAGCACAGAAAGTTATCGCTCACATATCGTAGGAGTAAGGGCATTATTGTACAGCTGACTAAAGATCGAAAATTACCAATCAATGGTAATTTCAAAAAACTACTGGTTTAGCTTCGGCTATGTGAGGACCTTAACATTCGTTGTTGGAAATAACATGCTTTTAGCTGGTTCTGGAAACGTTCGCTGATGCGTTAAGTAGTCCGCCGAACTTTGTACGACATGAACGTCGATAATATGTCACACCGAAACCACAAAGTCGCGTAACACGCTGAAACAGTTGAGCCGAAATTAACCAAAGCGGTAAGCTCCATTAGTAACAGGAGGCGCTGATTTGAATTTATTCAAAATCTTAACTTAAAACAAGTATTTGTATACTGTTGCTGTAACAGAAATTCCCTTTTTGTTTAAGATAATTTCTTATTATTCCATTTGTGTGCCAAAAGATGTGCAACAGGCATGTTCCTCTTCTCTTCTTTTGTAAAAAAGGTGCCCAGACGGAAGGAACCTGGATAAGATCATTCGGACTAAATTCTGAGGCAATACCTTAACTTTCACCGCACTTAACGACGATCAAGTTATTGTTCAACATATTTGTCATTTACTAAAAAAATAGTTAAATTACTCCTTTTCAACAAATTTGTACTTCTCGTTCCTCATATATACTATCCATCAATTTCATCTATGGCTCAAAATACAACTGAAAACTGATGCTCTGATAGTGCCTAATTCCCATATTCGCCCCCCCCCTCTCTCTCTCTCTCTCTCTTACGGCCACCCCACGCAGAAACCAGGGGACAAAACGAAAACTAGTACAAACTTCTATATGAAGCTAATGCGGAATGTAACCTTATTAAGTGAAGTTATTTTTCAACAAGGTCTTTTTCAATGTACCACGCAATCTTTCCGGTATCTTACGTTTTAGTTTTGTCTGAAAACACTTTTACTGCAACTGTATGTGTGTTTGGAAAGCGTGGTTCATTCGTGGCACGTCTTTTACAATGTCTGAAGGTTACAATCAGCAGCTTACGTGTGGCAAAGTTTCCTACCTAAACTTTTCTTTTATTCTTTCACACAATTTCTGATCGGTCACTTTTTTAACTTTAGACCTACTACTAAAGCGATTTCCTGTTCTTTTATGCACCGCCAATTTCTTAATTTATTTGTCAAAAAATTCAATGTCTAATTTAAATCTGGAACCTAATTTTATTTAAAAAAAGAAAAGATTTCAGCGTGAAGAAGGAATTATAATGTTAAGTTAAACAATGGACGATTCCTAATACCTATGAATTATACCAGGAGACATTTCAGTAGGGTGCGTGGGTGGTTCAATTACTTAGAGTCGCTGTTTACCACGCAAGGGACGAAAAGCGTGACCACGCCCCTTACTAACATGCAATTTTGCGAACAGTTAAAGCCTGCTCTCGCGAAACACTCGTGGGATGGGCGACAATTACTTTTACACTTTTACTGTAACGCCACTCACCTCCCCACCCCCCCCCCCACCCACCCCCTCACCCCACCCATCTTCATAATTCATAAAAATATTATCCAGAGTCTACTAGAACGGAGTGTTAAATAAATAAAGTCGTTAGAAGCCAAAATACTATAAATTCCACACAGTTTAAAACATTTTAACAGTAATTACTTATTAATTTTCTGATTAAAGATTTTTATTAGTCAAAGTACTAGATTAGCTAAAACAATTTGTACACTATCGAGTATCGTACTCACATTTTTAATAATTTGTTCCACATTAATTTATTTCTCCACTGCTGTTGGTCATTAACACTTATTAAAATTAGTTAATAAAACAGATTGATCATCGACGTGTCACTGCTTTCATGCGTTAATAGAACCAGAAATTGGGACTGACTTTGTTAGGCATACGCGCTATAGTTACGATCAAACAGCTTATTAATTGCATGAAACGATTGTGAATTTAAAATAAAATGCTGTGCAGCTGAGAAAACGAAACCAGGATTAAATTAACAGCTGCTGGCTGGCCGCATAGCTCAGTCAGCAATGCGTCTGACTATGACCTGAACCACCTCAGTTCGATCACCGAGGAAAACGAGGATTTTTTTCCTATGCTGCCGCAGTGAAGATTTCATAATAACTGCAAGTGAAATCGGGAAAACTAATAACTTATGCAAGAATGGTATAAATCAAACATAAGTAGTAGGCTAAGTACACTGAAGAGCCAAAGAAACTGGTATAGGCTTGCGTATGCAAACACAAAGATATGTAAACACTCAGAATATGGCGCTTCGGTCGGTAACGCCTATATAAGACTACAGGTGTCTGACGCAGGTGTTAGATAGGTTACTGCTGCTACAATGGCAGGTTATCACGATTTAAGTGAGTTTGAACGGGGTGTTATAGTCGGCGCACAAGAGATGGGACACAGCATCTCCGAGGCAGCGATGAGGTGGGGATTTTCCCGTACGACCATTTCACGAGTGCACCTTGAATGTCGGGAATCCGGTAGAACATCAAATCTCCGACATCACTGCGGCCGGGAAAATATCCTGCAAGAACGGGCCAGCGACGGCTGAAGAAAATCATTCAACGTAACAGAAGTGCAACCCTTGGGCAAATAGCTGCGGATTTCAATGCTGGGCCAGTGTCAGCGTGCTAACCATTCGAAGAAATATCATCGATATGGGCTTTCGGAGCCAAAGGCCCACTCGTGTATCCTTCCTGAGTGCACGGCACAAAGTTTTACGTCTCGACTAGGCCCGTCAATACCGAAATTGATGACTGTTGACGATTGGAAACATGTTTCTTGGTCTGACAAGTCTCGTTTTCAATTGTATCGAACGGATGGACGTGTACTGGTATGGAGACAACCTCATGAATTCATGAACCCTGCATGCCAGGAGGGTACTGTTCAAGCTGGTGGAGGCTCTATAATGACGTGGGGCGAGTGCAGTTGGAGTGACATGGGACCCCTGATACGTCTAGATACGACTCTGACAGGTGACACGTACACACTTAATCATTATTCTTGGCCGCCGTCTAAAATTCTATCACTCTTATCTTGCACAATCATACATCAATGCCAACCCAGGAAACAGTAACGCAATACTGGCTCGTCAGTATTGCGTTACTGTTCCCTGGGATGACATTGATGTAGGATTGTGCAAGATAAGAGTGATAGAATTTTTCAGCGGCGGCCAAGAATAATGATAAACTGTGTACGTACGCATCCTGGCTTATCACCTGCTTCCATTCATGTCAATTGTGCATTCCGTCGGACTTGGGCAATTCCAGCATGACAATGCGACATCCGACACGTCGAGAATTGCTACAGAGTGGCTCCACGAACACTCTTCTGAGTTTAAACACCTCCGCTGGCCACCAAACTCCCCAAATACGAACATTATATCTGGGATGCCTCACAACGTGCTGTTCAGAAGAGATCTCCACCCCTTCGTACTCTTACGAATTTATGGACAGCCCTCCAGCACTACTTCAGACATTAGTCGAGTCCATGCCACGTCGTGTTGCGGCACTTCTGCGTGCTTGCGGGGGCCCTACACGATATTAGGCAGGTGTACCAGTTTCTTTGGCTCTACAGTGTATAAAGAGAGGTTTTCCTTGCTAATGGCTTTGCGCCTCATTAACGTGGTGAGAAAGGACTGGGAGCTAGGAACGGGAAGGAATTCGACCAGGGCGTTCTGAAAGAACCATTCCGGCATTCACCAGTAATGATTTGGGTAATCTGAAATTTAGATGGCCGAACTGGGATTAGAACCCGCGTGCCGGAGCGTTACGCCATTTGTTTGATAATCGTAAAAATGATATAATTACTACTTCTGTTAATACAAATTTAAATATTATACACGTTTTATAAAGTACAATTTTTGATGTAAAATTCACCTATAATTCCTAAATTCATGATTAACAGATTGATGGAAAAAATACCGCCAAGCGCTTTGGTGAAATGTACCTGACCAGTCAGTAGCGCAATTTCTCCCTCTCGAATACTCCGATATTTTATTTCGTAACCATTTCAAAGTTTGAAATACTTTGTTGTTTATCATTCTCCATCCTGGTTTAAATAAGATTTAAAAAATATTTTTTGTACATTTGCGGCAGTAATATTCTAGAAATCGGCGTTAAATCTATTGCAGTTAATATAAGCTATCAACAATTCCGTTTTTTTATTGATTACAATGTTAGAGCGACATTTCACGGTATCTTAATGCCATTTGTTAGTTCTTCGCTTACTGAGTTGGGGTAACACAATTGTTGCTGAAACGCAATGGAAATACTACTCAGCATTTGTCCTAACGATGAAAACGAATTTGGCACTACATATCAGCACAGTTGTCAGTCTTTAATGTTGATCGCAATCGCTGCATTAAATGTTAGCAGTCCGAGAATTTGTAAAGTATCAGTAAAATAACTGCAATGTTGGAGTTATTACGAACTTAGGAACAGTATGTGTTGAGAAATGGTGTTTCTCTACTCCGACTGTACTCTGGAATGTGTTGCGTGTGTCGTGCAGTGTCGCGTGTCAACTAGGGGCGTGGTCCAGCAAGACACTAGACAGCACGCGTGTTCCAGACACCAACCTGTGCTCGTTAGCTGGCTCGCACTGAAAATTTCGTTGACGAAAAGTACAGAATTCATTATCATTTACCGTCACATTTCTTCTTTCACGTTTTCAAAAGATGACAATAACATCTCACCATCACTGAGAAATTTAGGGCACCAGTTCTTCTTCAGCAGTAGGGCATAGTAAAGAAATATAAAAAATTGAAGATCTTAAATGTTAAGGCTGCCGGAGATTCACTTTGCTGAATATCGAGCAGTTCTACATGCCGTTTCGTTCTAGTCATCAATTTCTAACTGCTTAAGGAAAATAATGTTAATAATGAAACTTCGTCCCGTCTCGTCGCATTGTAACAAATATTTGTCTATTTTTGCCTACACAACGACTAACGCTAAAGTATGAAATCTGTAATCCGAAACAATGTGAACCGGAAGACTGGAAACTTGTCAACCGTCAAGCATTCTCCTTGTTCCTCAGAAACTGCTTACTATAAGATTAAATATGTTCGCTTTGATTCCATGTGAGAACACACTCGGGGATATGCAAGAGTAAATACCATTCTTACCTAACAAATAATACTAACAACAACTGATCACAGTTTAACTACTTAGCATCTCAGAAGGAAATGCAGTTAACTATGAACACGAACATTTAATGTTGATTGTTATTTTCTTCATCTGAATGTAATTCCACAAGGCTTTTGTCAAATGTAACATTTTACCCCACTTAAGTGATAATAAATTATTAAGTCACTTTCCCTTCCTTTCCTCAAAGCAAATATTATTTTCTCAGTCGTCTTTAGCTGCCAAAGCACATGAAGAAAATTATTTTTTCTTTCAGATTGGATTTAAAATTAACAGAGTTTTAAGGATAACGTTTTATTACACGTGATGGAAAATTAAATAATGAAGCTGCAGAGATTGTTATTTCTCTGTTAAATTGATAATCACTTATAATATTTGCGGGTATTATATTTATTCCTAGCATTAAACATCAACATTATATATGTCAGCACTGTGACTTGAATGTTGCCTTGACTGCATCCTGAGCTAGCAGGAAGGAAGCCTGTAACTGGAAACAAAGACCAGAGCGAATGGAGTGCCGTTTACGCAACACACCTGTCGCAACTCTCAAGACAACAACACAGGAATTGCGAGAAAATGATGAATCAGACAAGTAACAGAAGGCAAACGACGTAGAAGATTACACAATTGCCATTCATGTCTACCACAGACATTTATTCCACATTCATTCACTTTTTGTGGTATTCGCTTTGATGCCATGTGAGAGCAGTTTGGGGATTTCGATTAGTATATGACACCGTTCACAAACCCATAACATCATCAACTGGTGATTAAAGGTTGCTCGACATCCAGTCAGGTTGTTGTTGAGTCCGGCACCTGCTATGCGGTTATCCAGATCGAATCCCGCTGGTGGGAGAAATATTCATCATCAGGACTTGGCTAACAGCATTGGATAGGTAGTGGCACACGATTAAATCTAACACCTCTCTCCGCATTGCGTAAGATCATACGTCACTGTTGATGCTAATTTTTTTAGTATGCATTTGGATGAACGAAATTCAAGGCGAAACAGCTGTTCGGATTTTGACGTGGCCTCGTTTAACGTACAACCCAGGTCCCGCTGGTAAAAATTCCGTATGTTTCAGTTTGATGTGACAATGTGATGTGTTTAAATGAAACGTTTAAGAAGATTTTCTGTTGAACACGATTTTCTGTTGAACACGATTCACGCAAAAACTGCCGTCGTATTTCTATGGGGTTTCTGTTAATTTACAACCCATGCTGATGTGGATAAGTTGTATTACACATCCATGTCGGAAAACTAAGAAATTTAGCAGATTAGAAGCATTTTTGGTTGAACGCAACTCACAAAATTACTGATCCGATTCTGATGAGATTTCGATTAATGTATAGCCCATCATAGCACGCGTGAAGAAGGGCGTGTTTCATTCTGAGGTGATGTCGAAAAAATGAGAAATTTAGGATAATTTTTCTTTGAACGCAATTCTGCCAAATACTGTTTGGATTTTGATGTAGTTTCGTATGATGCCGCGGATAAAATACGGCATGTTTCATTTGGAAGTAATGTCGTAAAGCTGATAAATTTATAATATTTTTTATGTGAACGCGATTTATGAAAAAACTGAGCGTCGAATTTAGATTGGGTTTTAATTAATGTACATCCCGTGTACACTTTGATGTGTCGACGATATAAAGTTACTTCCTCGCAGTCGAAATGTTCATCGTGATTTCAACTTACGAGCGGCATCATATTACTTGGGAGGAATAAAATTACGGTTTGTCGAGGAGACCGTTCACGCAAAAAGCCTTTACGTTTAATGAGCCTCAGGGGCCGTGGTTCATGTAGTTTTGACCGTGTCGGTGTAGAATAAGAGTCCAGGCACAACGAAGCTGGGGCAACAACTAAATGTCACATTCCCTTTCGTATTTCCAAGCACGTAATCGTATTATTTTAGTTTAGAAATTACCAGAAGAAACACAAGCAGTCAGTGATTATACGGTCTGCAGAGTAGAAAGCACATTTTGCCTTGATTTACTATCGTGAACACAACAAAATAGCCAAAGATGCTACTAATACAGTCCTAAAGGCACAGCTGAAAGGCTATGCGTGCGCTAAACTATCCTGTCTTCTCCTTAATCGTCGTAAAATAATAAAATCAGGGAGCAGACAAATAAGGGGGCCACCCCCCGTGAATAATGCGTTACGGAGAGAGCACGCACGATGAGGGCGGGGCCCACAGACACAACTGCAGCGTAGTGTACAAGTTTAGAGGACACAGTGAAAGCGACGAGACCACGGGAAAGTTGCTCTCATTCACGGTATTATCATTATTACAAAGACCTGAGACCTTAAAACCAGAACAGGAATAAAAGTAACAATTAACTGATTAGTTTCAGTTTGTGTGTACGGAGAATCACTTCAGTTTCTCCCTGCATATGTCAAAGCCCTTTACTTCTACCTACATCCTCCCACCTTAAGCTGCTCGTCTTCAACAGTGCGATCCCAATCATTCTTCGGTGGCTTTTGCCTTCGATTTAGTAGTTGACTTCAGTCCAGCACTACCGTTTCCACGGCTTAATTTGATGCCTGTAATGTATGCCCATTATAACGACATTTCCTCTGTTTGACTCGGACGTTTATTGGCTAATGAGCTGCCACAATCCCTCGTTTGATGCAGTCTTACAATTAGAATTCAGTCGATAAATGTTATTCCAGCTAAGAATTCAATCAAATCTTCTTCTTCTTCTCTTGTCGATGTAAGGTAGTTTTTCCGCCAATGCGATGGCTTTGTCAGTAGCTGATTAGAGTTCAAATTGGGATACATTCAATCAAATAAATATAATACATCCAAAAAATTAACTCGTCATAAGGTCAGATAATGGAGAGTCCATAAACCACGTAGCTCCATTTTGGCCTCCTGTAAACAACCTCCCCCCTCCACGTAGCCTGACGTGGCTTTTTGCCTCTACCCTCCTCCCACGTAGCACCTAGTTTTTTTCCCTTTTGATTCAAGAAGACAATTTGTACTGTTTTCTCCTGTCAGACTATTGTAAATTACATACGGAGATAATTAAATGAAGGAAATAAATATTCGCATGCTGTTGTGTGTTCTGTACCTCATTTTAACTGTGAAAAATGATATGAATTGAAAGCTACGTGGCTTGGCTCGAAACCCCCTCCCCCCCACCCACCCGTGTAGTGCAACGTAGCCTTCTAACCAATCCCTTCCCCCCCCCTTTTTTTTTTTTTTTTTTTTTTTTTTTTTTTTTTTTTTTTAAGACCGAGCCACGTAGTTTATGGACGTTCCCTAACGTACATTGACAAAAATAATTAAGCAATTCATATTTTGATAAAAAAAAACAAGGATCATAGAAATGTATTAAAAATGCCTAAATGAAAAAGAAACACACATCAAGAAAGTCTGCAACGTAAAATTCTTAACAAAAATAAAATAAATTGTAAAACTCAACTTGCTGACGAATCTGTATGTTGAAATTGCTGGGGAAAAAAATGTAGCTTCAGCGTTCAGCAAGATTTTAAGGTTTAACAGTCTTTCAAGTCTTTCACATTCAACGTTAAAAACGACATGACAATTAACCGATCTATTTCAACTGTTCCGCTGATTTATGTAAACATTGTATTAGAAGCAAACATTATTAAAATAATCAGCTGTTTAACAATATGCATTGAGTTTTACCCTATGAGTACGCAAAATAATAATAAGGGCTACCTCTATTCAGACATTTGCATGGAGAGGTTTTTAATAAACTGTTCGGTGTAATACTGACTCGATTCTACGTATAACTCTGCTTTAATTTTCCTGGAGATTTACAGAAGCGTATTTGATAATTATTGACTTGCAATAGATAATATTTTTAAAACTAAACCTGTACTGTCGAAAAATGAAACTTTCCAAAGCGTTATTAGGTCAACTATAAATTGGGTTAACAACATCACTTCTATATTACCACCATAAGTTTGAATTGTTTACGAAACATTATTTAACATGAGAGCAAATACGCAATTCCAACGTACCAGCAGATCGCAGCTCCTTCCTACAAAAACATGTGCACTCTTGTCAAGCTTTCATTTAAGTGGTCGTGTTTCACGGCATACTTGTGGCCTCAGGAACGAGGAAATTACTGATGTGAACAGGATTTTATTCCGTAATTAGGCAATGTTCATAACCAAGAGTCTAAGAGATTTAACGACAAATCTTAAATATTTTCATTATATTACTGTCCTTCTCGCAGGTAGGTTTGTTATTATATAGTTCTTGCGTGCTTTAAGTTATTATCGCATAAAACCACGAGATATTAACAGGAAATGGAGGACACTGGAAACGTAGCAAATGAGAAATAATGCAGTGTTAGCCTGGGAAAACAGGTAGACAACCAGCAATGGAATTTCTCGTACAGTCACAACAGTTTAATGTTTTTCATATATGATATTTAATAAGTTCACAAAATAAGAGGTGAAGACAGTAGTTAATGAATTACAGCGAAGCATTCAAAACATTTCAAGAAAATGTAGAAAACGGTAATTTAAGTCAAACTTTAAAATCTGCGATGTGATGAATTAGCATAATAAGAAAAAGTCAATTTGTAAATTTATATATATGCATAGGGATAAATGTGGAAAGTAAGATGAACATTCAAATCCAAACCGTTAGGACAAATTTTGAAGGCAAAGTTTACACTCTTATCACTACGCCGGCTCTGGTAGCGCGGTGTTAGCGAGCTGGCTTCGAATTGCAGGGTTCGCCGGTTCGAGTCCGGCCAAGGGCAAGCATAGTTTTAATTATGTGTTATCTCCGTCCTGTGTTGTCTTTTCACTTATTATCAGCAATAACACTAGCAGAGTCAAATGAGGAAAGATAAAAAAGAAACACAGATGCTGGCTGAATAGCTATAAAACCGAATACCATGAAAATAAAAAAAACATACAGCACCTCGAACACTGTAGGCGTAAATGGAATGCGAATAAGAAAACAAGCAAACCTATTAAGATCAGTAGTTTTATGTTTGTCTGTTATACACGATGTTAAAGAGTTATTCTGATCAGGACGGCAATCAAAAGTCAAAAATTCACGCAAGATGCTATTTATTAGCGTTCAATCTACAGTTTTGAACTCTAACTGTAAAAATATGGTCTCACTTGAAATGTAAAAACGTGTAGGTAAAATGTTTTCGCATACTTTGCAGAGTTCAATGTACGCGAGTTGATTGTGGGTACAGCGAGGCTGGAGCCAGCTGTGGCAGGCGGTATATCGACAGGGATCGATACCTCGCCTCCCGCCAGATGGAGAGCCGGGGAAATGGTCCACCCAGCCAGTGTAGTGGGGGAAGGCGGCTACGTACAGCCATATACAATATAACTCATCTCACCTCCACGCTGTATAAGGCAGTCTATCATGTCTTTAATGCTTTTTAGTATTACTATTATTATTGAAGAATACATCGACTTCTCCAACTTAACTCGTCCTTGAAAACGAGATATTAATGTCTCCAAATCTCAACATCAATGTTTTTTGTAATAGTGACTCGGAAAAGTAGGGGCAACAACAAGCATACTGAATAACAACATCCAAAGAATCACACACACACCAATCTGTCCTAAAGGATATACGACTAGAAGTACACGCGTAAAATTAGTTCCATGACCACAGTAGATTATAACAGACAAAAACTGGAATCACCTAAAATGTTTCCATACGAAACTGTAATAGGATCGCTACTCTTTTGAGTTCTGGTCACAATTACGAGTCAATCCTTGAAACATTGAATACAATGGTCAAGATATGAGTTTCAAGAACTATCTTAAATGTATCAACTATATCCAACAACTAAATGAATTTCATCAGAATAACGTGAACATAAGTATCAACAAACAAAATACTAGCGCTTACAGCACTTAATAAATTTGTCAGTGAACGACGGAATAAAGTATACAGTAATCTTGGATAGGCATGAAATTGTCTGTCAGTAAACACGAATCAAACCCCGAGTTAAATTCAGGTAATTATTTTCGAGGTTATTACTTATATTAAGGTCTATCGGGGAAACAATATTTCAAAATTGTGGGAAAATTTGATTAAAATGATGTTTAGTTTCAGGAATTATGTAATTCTGACAGGTTTCAAAATTTAAGATAAAAAATCAAGAGAATCAGCTTCAAAATTCATACTGAAATATTATACAAGTAGATTTATTTTTACTTCAGCTATGGTGTTAAAAAGATAGTAATCTGATACGAAGAGATGACACGACGAAAACAATAAAAATGGCTAAAATGGGCCACGAGATTTGAGAGTTTTGGTACAATGTGTTTAACGGACCACCATAATGGACCAAGAGTAGGTTGAACACTTGAGGTTCATTTCCAGGAGGTTGATCGCGCTTATTACACATTTCGTAAACAAAACTACATGACGAATATTAGTACAAGGAACATGGCACAGCACTTACTTCCATCGCGTGGATTGGTAAGGTATACCTATATAACAAGAATTTCAGCCATCTTAGTTTAGTGGCGGAATACGCTCAGAAAACAATAGTTATAAGATACTGTAAAAGTAAAAACTCGTACCCCACTTAAATAGTTTTCAAAAAATACCTTTTGTCAGCCTACGGCAAACAGTCACGAATGCTTTTGCTTCCTCATTTAAATTATATTCTTCATTAATTACTACAATACTAAATCATATTTTATCCATGACTTCATCTGTATGGACCAGGTCTTATGATAAACAAGTAAAACTAAATATATGTTAAAAAAATTACTGTAGTATGATTATTTTTGCAGTAACGTAAATATATCATTTCTTTAAAATTCAGGCAATTCCTTAAAAATGCTTTTTTTTTTTTTTTTTTTTTTTTTTTTTTTTTTTTTTTAATGTATACATCAGATTTTCATCTTTGTGACCACCTGGTGAGGATACCATTATACATCAGAACCTAAGCTTCCAAACCTGATTAAGTCCTTCCGATAGTTATTAAGTAATGCCAGCTTATGGTTAAAAAATTTTAATGTTCCGAAGAGATTTTAGTTTCCTACTCCGCCGCAAAATGACGTAGCGCAATAAGATATAACACATATTTCAAATAAGACTTTCAAATAGTGATAATTCCTTTACTTTTAAACAGTTTTTATGTTATGCTAGCACGAACTGACAAAATATTGTAAAAATAATTTTTTTGTTTCATGAATCCCTGACAGTAATATCAGATACAGACACGAATCGCTCTCAGTTTAATTTATTACATATCAATGTAACGAATACTGTTACGAATACTATGAATAACACTTTTATTTAAACAATATTAGATGCGATTTTTTGAAAAAAAGAAGAACAAACAGAGTTAATAGAGTTAGTTTATGATTGCACTTATACATATTCATTTTGCTGAATCCTAATCTATTTATCAGTCTTCTTGAAACATATACCATTGCTCATTTTTTACTATATCGGGATGTTTTATTCAGAAGTGCTTCAACGTTGAACCATAGCTTGTTGTTTAGAGCCCTGAAGTGTGTAAATTAAGAAAGGGAAAGCATATGTATCACGCTCTCGCCAGGAGTGATTTCAGAAAACCGCATAAATCGAAATCTAGAAGGCTTGAAAAGGAATAGACAGCAGATCTTTCCAAGTGCCAAATAAAATTATAACCACTCCCTCATCAGTCTGGGTATTGCTCGATTAACGCTAAATCCATTAATTCTTTAGAGGATTCAGGTAGTCCATCTCAACTAGCTCCTCGAATTTTATTATTATTATTTAGTTATTTTGAAGTGCTGAGACAGATTTCATTCTTACTCATTCCATTTTAAACTACCGTCATTATCTTATCGTAACTATTGTTATACTAAAACCTTTGAATTTGTTGATTTGTCAGCAGCTTATGACATCCTCAGTCATCAGCTACTACTAGTCAAGTTCTACAACCTGACCAGGTATTTCAGTCTTACTAAGATCATTGCTACTCTTCTGCAGAATCGAAGACTTCTAAAGATAACGTAGCCGTTGGAGGTTACAGAAGAATGGTCTACCCCAGCGGTTCCCAACCTTTAATGGTACACGACCCACTTTGAAGTAAAAAAAAATTCGCGACCCACCTAATATGAGAATCTCTCTAAGATCAGAATGGGAACTGCTGTATGACCTCGATACGCTATCGACTATCCTATCCTACGAAAAATCAAATTTTCGTAAAAAGGCTATACTATCAACATAAACAAGAATTGATGATACATATTATAGACCGGAAGGCGGCTGCACAGACCGTCACCTCATCAAGTTGACTGCTGAAATTCCTCGATTAGAAGTAACTCGATCACATATTAAAATGCAATTGGTCTGCCAAGTCGCTTTTTGGTGGAAATCACCTGCAGACCCGATTTAAGTGGTTGATTGGTAGATTTATCACTGTGTTTAACTGCAGCCAAATGTATGAAAATATGGGAGACTGGGAGCAGGAAAACACAATGGTAACTTACCAGTCAATCACTAAAATGGGATTTGTAAGTATTTTTCATCAAGATCTGACTTGGCACAGCAGTGGCATTTTAATTTTTAAATCGAGTTTTAACTAATATTGGAACTTCAGCCGTCGACTCGATGAGGTGATGCTTCGTGCAGCCGCCTCCCGCTTATTACAAAGATAATGAAAAATACGTTTAATTATTACAAAAACACAACATTCAGTGAAATTTTTGGCACTGGTGTTTACTGATGAGGGCATCGATATGAGGGTTAAAACTGATTAATTTTAACCTTAAGTCACTTTCTTCACTTAGTTTATTTCTGTATTCGTTTTTCAAAAGCAATAAAGTAGAAAAAGCTCGTTCGAACAAGTATGTTGTGTTGAACGGCATCAAGAACTTCACGACTGATTTAGAGATTTCTGCATACTACTTTGCTCGTACAGTCGTCCAGAAGTAAATTAAGGAAAATTGTCTTTAAAGAAGAATCGCAAGATAGCTCTATTAGCGAGTTTTCTCAGCTGTTGAGATTTTTGGGCCTTTCAAATGGTCCTCTTCAAAAGGATTTCTTATCCAAAAGCAACCATCGTCAATTTTTGGAAATTAACTCCTAAAACAATTTATTAGTAAACGAATAGAACACAGTTCACTTTTTACACACATAACAAAATTTAAAATCCTCAGGGGTACTTGAAATAAAAAGAATTACTATTTGAAAAGAAATTAGACTTACAACATACTTATCATTTACTGAAAAATTTGAAAAGGTTTCAAAGTGCTCTTTGATGACATTCGCAGTTTCCTTGATTTTTATTTTGTTTGATTCAACGAAATCATGCAAGATAGGAAATGCATCAAAACTATTTTCTTCTACTTTGCAGGTCCATCGGTCGAGTTTTTTAATCATTCCATCGACACGTAAACCTGTGGATATCCTTTCCTTGTATTTTAAGGTTCATTACATTGAGTGCATTGTAGCAAGAAGTTGAAGCCAGTTCTCATCGCAAAAACATTCAATAAATTATCTTATGGATTTATGGTCACTTTAATACTCCCATAAAAACATTCTTAGTTCATCACGAAGTTTAAATAATCTCGACACTGCTTTTCCCCTCGACAGCCATCGAACTTCACAGTGAAGGAGAAGCTGTTTGTTCACTGCCCATTTCGTCACACAAAACTCCAAACAATCTTGAATTTTTAGCCCATGCTTTGATAAAGTTAACAATATTCACAGCATCATCCAGAGTTAGACACTCATCCAAACCTTTTACTGCCAGAGCCTTTCAATGAAGGGAGCAATGACTCCGTTGCACCAAAGGGGCCACTGACTTAACTTTGGCAACTAAACCTGAATAAATGCCGGACATAGTAGTACCGGTACATAAGGGAGGGGTGAGAAATAGAGTTGAGAATTACAGGCCAATCAATTTGACATCAGTTGGTAGGTAAATAAATGGAAAGATTGATATGCAACACATCAGAAATATATGTGAGGAACATAATTGGTTTTCAAGCAGGCAACATGGTTTCAGGCAAGGATATTCATGCGAATCTCAGTTGGTGGGATATATGCCAAGATATTTCAGATGAAATGGACAAGGGAGGCCAAATTGATAGTGTAGCACTAGATCTGTCTAAGGCGTTTGACAGAGTAAGCCATAAAATGGTAGTAAATAAGGTAAAAACCTTGGAGTGGATAAGAAAGTCATTTGCTGGGTAGAAGAATTTTTAAAAGGTAGAAAAACAGAAAGTTAGGGTAGGAAATGTAGTATCAAAATAAGTGGAAGTAAAAATGGGTGTGCCACAGGGTAGCGTATTGGGACCATTGCTATTCATTATTCTAATGAATAATGTGTTGCTTGTTTACTATCTGAAATTAGATTGTTTGCAGATGACATAATACTGTATAAAAGAATCAAAACGATAGAGGATTGTAAACAGTTTCAGGGTGATCTGGACAAGATATCTAATTGGGTTGGTAAACATGGAATGAATATAAATGCAAAGAAGAGTCAGCTTATTAGATACACAAATAAAAAACAAAAGGTTAATTATGAATATAAGGTGGGGAAAGAATTGCTTGCTGAAGACTTGAAATGCAAATATCTTGGAATTACTTTTGATAACAAACTTAACTGGGCAGGACACATAGCGACAGGTAGTAGGAAAAGGTTTCAAAGTTCTGCACCTTGTTTGGAGAGAGTGATGAGGGTGGATGTACGAGAGAAAGTCAAGGAATTGGGTTACAAAACTTTGGTCAGGACCATTGCTCGAATATGGTAGTGTAGTATGGGACCCTCATTTAAGTATCAAATACAGGAGTTGGAGAGGGTGCAAAGAAGGGCTGCTAGATTGTTTCTGGAAATTATCGCATAATGCAATCAGTGACGGATATGATAAAGGAGCTGGAATGGGATTCATTGCAAGACAGGAGGAGGATGAGAAGGGTCATGGGAGTGTACAGGGCATATACTGGTGATTGAGGCATGGAAAGATATTGCATATAGTATGAAAAGTAGTGCATGGAAGGGAAAAGATGACCATGACCACAAGCTGGCACTCGATTTCAGGCACAAGGGTGTGGGAAGATTCTCTTTTTTAGGTAAGGGTGTCAGGGATTGGAATGAGTTACCAAGAGAAATGATGAATAATTTACCGAAAACTTTGAAGGAATTTAAAGATAAAATTTGTAGAGGGCAAATGTAGGTGGGTGCAGGATAGGGGGAAGATGGGTGTATAGGGAAATTGCCACCGGAGCCTGTGCTCCATTGCAATTAAATTTAAAAAATTAAAAATAGCACTGGCACCATTTTGGCCAAACAATTTCAGTTTCTTTAAAAAAAAAAAAAGTGTCAACACGTTTTAAAAATTTCCTCCCCTATAGGTAAGGACTTGCAAAACAACATTTCGTCTTCCACAGAAATCGTTGAACTCAAAACGAACAGCAACTCGTGTGCGTTCATCAATTTGTAGTGAAAATAATCACTTTGCTTCAGAGTTGAAATCACTGTTTCCTCGACCCAATTAAACATTTCATTGATTCTCATTTTTACAGTAGTGTTTGATAAAGGGATTTCACTTATTCTTTTTGACATTTTTCCATCAAACAAAGTATTAGATATTATTTTCCTGCAGGTAAATAAGTTCTTCGCCTACTGCATTGAGCAGCTCTCTGCTTTGCTATTAAACAAGGATAATTGGTAAGACGCTATGGTAGTTTGTTTGTTTTGTTGACCTGACACTGACTTTACTTTGTAGGTTTTGGTCGAAAGATAATGTCGGGTTTTTTTTTTGAAAGAATTCAAGAGACTCGGGATGCTTGGTTGACAAATGTCTTTCAAGTTTTGATGGCTTCATGCTTTCATTGGGAAAATTTTCACAACAAATCACTCACTGAGGTATTGGTTCCTCTTCAGTACCCGAAAACACAAACCCGTATTTCAAATAATCCGGGTTATACATTCGCAGATACGTCTTTTGATTTTTCGTGCTGCCTGCATTGTAACTACAAATACTTGGTAGTGGTTCAATAACCTTTTTTAATCTCATTATTATTAGCCGTGGAGGTCGAAGTTTCCTCACCATTTGGATACTCTCTTTTATGGCACGATCCAGTCCTCAACCAACTTTCCATAATCACATTAAATCTACTCTGAATCAAAACAAAACGCAAACAATAATTCACTATCACAAGCAGAGAAAGACAGTGTCGATCAAAGATCTGGGTTTGGATTCAACAATAAACAAGATAATGAAAATGAGAGAAGTAAAATTGCGATGGTAAGCGCGCGCATCTCCGCTCTAGAGCGGGGCAGAGAGGCGGTGTTCAGGGGTTGCCATAACGATTGCGCGATTGCTGCCGCTGCTATATCTCATAAAAAGGTTATTACATAATACTGGCTGACTGTTTAAGAAAACATTTCTCTCACAAAGTTTTAATTTAAGCTAATAGATTTCATGATCATTGCACTTGAAAATATCGTGTTATATTTTTTAAATAGATAAAATAAAGAAATATTTTTATGGCAAAAACCTCGATTGTTCCGCGACCCAACAAAACACACGCCGCGACCCACCAGTGGGTTGCGACCCATAGGTTGGGAACGTACTGTTTAACATATATACTAATGATCATCCCGTGTACTCCAACATTAGGACTTTCCTGAATGCTGATATTCTTGCTATTTTATGTGGCATTACGCCTACTCGACGTCGACGTCATTATGGGCAGAATGGGAATGGGGACATGGAACGGGAATGAATTCGGCCATGGCCTTTTGAAGGAAGCATCCCGGCATTAGCCTGGAGTGATTTGGGGAAACCATGGAAAACCCAAATCTGGATGCGCGGACGGGGATTCGAACAGGCTTCCTTCCGAATGCTAGGCCAGAGCGCTAACCATCTCACCCACCATGCTCGGAGTATTCTTGCTCTGGTCTCGCAGAGCAAAGACTTTGAATAAGTGGAGAGCACCCTCACTAATTCTCTGGAAGGTTTGTCAAGATACTGTAACACAAACCAACTTAAACCAAACCCTACGAAGACACAAATACATGCTTTTCATTTGAGGAATAAAGAAGCCACTCGTAGGTTAAAAGTAACATGGTCGGGGGTTGAACTGGAACACTGCGACATTTCAAAATATCTACTAGTGGCCCTCGACAGATCTTTTACATTCAGGAAACATTGCATGAATTCCGAGCTGCATGCTGCCACTAGGAACAATCTTCTACGAATCCTGACTCGATCACAGTAGGGTAGCCAACCCGAAACTATCCGAACTTCTGCCTTGGCACTTTGTTATTGGGCTATAGAGTATACCTGTCCAGTATGGTAAAACTCAATTCATGACAAACTGGTGGACATTCCACTTAATTACACCTGCAGAATCATAACAGGCTGTTTAAAATCCACTCCAGTCGAATGGCTCCACCGCTTCGCAGGAATAGCACCACCTTCTGTTAGAAGACAAAGAGCAGTGAACAAGGAAAGGAGGAAAGCGGATCAAGAAAAAACTCATCCATGACATGGGCATATACCGCACAAGAAGTCCAGGAAAAGTTTCCTAAGAACATAACGGGAACTTACAACTACAATTGAGAAAGCCAAGTAAAACTGTGGGAAGCTAAGGCTCTCCTTCCCCATGGCTGGGGAAGATTGTCTCAATATTCACCACATAGCTGTGACAAGGGATGGTTGATACGGAAGTCTCTGAATAGGCTAAGATCAGGAGTGGGAAGATCCAAAGGCAACCTATTAAGACGGGGCTATGCAGAGATCGATCACATCATGTGCGACTGCGGAGAAGATCTGACTGTTCCACACATGCTCCAGTGTCGACTGTGTCCAGCATCCTGTTCGGAAGTTGATTTACGAGGGTAATTCGAAAAGTAACCTCTGATTGGCTATAAATAGAAAACTTGGGTAGTAAAAAATATTTTATTGTATACATCTTAAAACTACAGCTTTTTGCTATTTTTCAACATAGTCACCATTTAAATTTAAGCATTTGTCACAGCGTTTCACTAATTTACAAATTCCTTCTTCATAAAATTTAACCGTCTGGGCACGTAGTCAATGTTTCAAAGCATTTTGAAGTTCGTCGTCGTCATCGAAGTGCTGCGACGCAAGCCATTTCTTCATGTGAGTGAAGAGATGAAAAACACTAGGCGCCAAGTCGGGGCTGTAAGGGGGATGATCGAAAACGTCCCATTTGAATTACTTAAGAAGCTCTTGAGCCTTACGGGCACTGTGAGGACGAGCGTTGTCATGCAAAAACACAACACTGAATGACAGCTTACCGCGACGTTTGTTTTGAATGGCTCGCTTAATTTTTCTTCAAAGATTCATAGTAGACATCTGAAGTGATTGTGGTGCTACGTTCCATAAATTCAACGAGGAAAACTTCACCGGCATCCCAAAAAACTGTAGTCATAACCTTTCTCGTTGAAAACGTTTGGCAGGCTTTCTTCGGCTTGCATGGAGAATTGTTATGTTGTTTCGTTTCGGCGTTTACGCACGCCACCCACGTTCCGTCACCAGTCACAATCTTCTTCAAAAAATCTTCTCCTTCCGCGTCGTAGCGTGAAAGGAAGTTTAAGGCAGAGCCCATTCGTTTGGTTTTGTGGATCGCTGTAAGCAATTTCGGTACCAACCTGGCAGAGAACTTCCGGTAGCCAAATTTATCGGTGGCAACCTCGTACAAAACCATACGAGAAATTTGTGGGAATTGTTCAGAAAGTTCAGAGATTGTGAATCTTCGATTTTCACGAACTTTATCGTCAACTTTCTTGACAAAATCATTACTCACAACAGAAGGTCTCTCACTCCTCTCTTCACCATGAATGTTTGTTCTACCACTTTTAGAAAATCGGACCCATTACCGCACAACACCTTCACTCGTAACGTTCGGACTGTATACAGTATACAATTGACGATGAATGTCTGCTGCTGAAAAGTTTTGCGCCAAAAAAAATGTTATTACGCACTTCAAATTTCGCGGGATTTTCTATTGCGCGCTCATATTTTAAGGTTATAACAAGACAATGCGCAAAAGAAGGAGGTTCTTACTGTCACACTGGATGATTACTGAATCGGGGAACACGCAGATGTGAAAATGGCGGCGCTCCGCGCACGACTACTGGCCCCACGCTAGAACGGAGGTTACTTTCCGAATTACCCTCGTATATGAGACCTATGAAAATGCACTGGAAGTGGCCAAGTTTTGGTCTAGTACAATCACGATGTTTGTAATTGTGTAACAATGTATGTTTATGATACAAATTAAATAAATTCCAGAAAATACACTTAGATACGAAAATGCGCACAATTTGCTCCAGTAAATATCCAACTTCGCGCATGGTTCTGTCCAGCCAGGTTACGACCATACATCAGAGACACTGACAGCTGTTAGTGTGCAGGCGACCATTTCACAGTTGAGAGTAGTCTAATGCGCAATGCAATATTCATAACGAATTAAACACGTCGGAGAGAGTGGTTTAGAAGGCGGCTATTACAGCCACTAATCGCATTCATAGCGGGCGAGCCAAGTGGAAGTCACAGGGAGGGAGGGACGCTGGACAGAAGAGGTCGATAATCAACTGCATAGCACGAGCTCACAACTGTTACACTGCCTCGACTGGGTGAGTCTGTATGTAAAAGAAAAAAACCTCGCCAAATGTCCCTTTTTTCATTGTTTACATTCAAAGTAATTTTCACCACTGAAATTTATCAGGGCCTAAATCGGATATTTGGCACAAGAAAAGAAATACGGTTTCCACAACCTCAATTTTAAAAAAAAAATTCTAAAAATTGTAAATTCCAACATTAAAATAAATAATAATAAAATACAAAATACTTTTTAATGTACCATGTTTATATAAGGGACCAAAAAGTATAAAATAATTTCTCTAATCCTTATAAAGGATAAACCACATACAGATTTCTAACGTCTTCTAAATTATCCTGAAAATTTATACTTTGAAATTTTTGACAGCTATTAAAATACTTGTAAGATTGGTGAAGAAAAATTATTTTATACTTTTTAGTCCGTTATAAAAACATGGTTCATTGACAAGTATTTTTATTTTTATTTTTTTATTATTTTCTGCTTTTTAGGGTTAAATGAGTGAAAAGGTAAAGGTAAAGGTCATGGGGTTCCTACGGCTCCTTCCGCATCCCGGAGGTAGAGCTCCGCACTCCCTGTACAACCTTCGGCACTAGAATGGATGTGAGGGGGTCAGCGCCATTTATTGATTTTCAATACTTTGATGACATAAGCACAGAGCCATGGTACAAATTCCAGTTATTTAATAGAAAACATTTAATTGAGTTATTTCCATCCCGGGGAAATAAGGAACAAAACAAAAAAATAATTATGCATATCCATCGTTTGAATCATAAGTTATGGTCTGGAATTCGAACAAAATCCAATAGAAAAACTGCTTTTAGTTCTGCCAGAAATCTTCAGGCAGCATTTCCAATTTGTCTTTCCCTAAAAATATTTTTCAGTCCACTGCAAACATTTTTTAAAAAAATTAGCCTAATCGGTCTCCAGAAAATGTACTTTCACTTTGCTCCGGATTTTTCTATTTTCCAGGCAAATTTTCCATTTTTCTTTCTCTGAAAACCTTATTCAGACTATTAAAGAGATTTAAAAATAACTAAATTGGTCCATAGAAAAAATTACTTTCAGTTCTTCCCGAATTTTTCAGGCAACTTTTCCAATTTTGCTTTCTTTAAAAACCTTATTCGGACTATTAAAAACATTTTTAAAAAATTAGCTAAATCGGTACACAGAAAAAAAACTTCCAGTTTGCTCCGAATTTTCCAATTTTCGGGCAACTTTTCCAATTATTCGCTAACTAAAAACCTTATTTGGACTATTACAAACATTTAAAAAAATTAACCAAATCGGTCCATAGAAAACTTTCAGTATTCCCAAATTTTCCAGGCAACTTTTCCAATTTTTCTTTCTTTAAAAACCTTAGTCGGACCATTTAGAACATATAAAAAAATTAGCCAAATAAGAACACAGAAAAAAAAAATCCAGTTTTTTCAAAATTTTCCGGGAAACTTTTCCAATTTTTCATTAACTAAAAACCTTATTCGGACTATTACGAACATTTACAAAAATTAGCCCAAACGGTCCATAAAAAGAGTACTTTCAGTTTTTCCCGATTTTTCAAACTTTCCGGACAACTTTTCCCATTTTTTTCACATTTTCATGCAGTGTCATCCAGTTCTGAGCTATGGTCAAAATTTCAAGTCTATAGCTCATCGAGAAGTAATGGTTCAAACAAAAACCTATGCATGTTCAGTTTCTCCGAAAAACTCAAAATTAAGAGTAACTATCATTATTGTTATTCTGTCTCCTCCGATATCAGTCATTTTTTGGTACATTCTGGTAAATTAAAATATATGCCTGGAGCCATTTTTTATCAACTGGTGAACTTTTTAAGAGTATGTAACAGATCCAGAAGTTGGAAGTATAAAACAAAAATATGCTTTATCAATTTCTATCAAATAAATTTTATAACGACTACCATATTTAAGGGTGTGAAATATCCAGTCTATTAAATATTCTAAATTTAAACGGAAGATTTCTGCTGCACGAACCAATATGAACGACATGTTGACGACGGACAGTATGTAATAGTCCCCATAGAGAGATGTCAAGCAGTCGAATTCTATTCGCTACATGTAAACATATCATTCAAGGTATAGGAAAACACGAGATACAAAAAAAAATATATATATATATATATATATAGCATTTTATATCATACTAAAGAGCAAAGTAACTGTCAATTTGCACCATTTTTGTGTTTGCTTTATTTAGGAATCTCCAGGTATAAATATATCGTTGCAATTAAATAATATCCCTGGTATCTGAAACTGGTTGGCTGCCGTAAGCCGTTTCTCGTGCTCTTGAAGGCAGCCGGACTAGTTCAGCGCGATATAATTACATTCCGTGGATTGCTGACCCCAAGTTTTAATTAAATGCAGTGTTTGTACTGTTTTGGCTTCATTGCCAATATGCTTAAACTGTATCTGTTTCTAAACTGCAATCAAATTGTAGCATGGCTTCAGAAGCCCAATGCTGTAATGTTTTAATGAAAACGTAGGTCGCGATTAATTTTTTCCATAAAAGATATTAAACCTCGAAAGTATGACGCGAAAGCTTGTTTCCCGTGCCGCCAAACGATCAAAATTTTCCAATTACTCGCCACACCTATGCCACAACTAACACGAAATCAGCGGAGAGCAAATATCTGAATCTGTCAACGAGAGCATACAGAAAAATATTATTCAGTTTCCGCCTGACATGTGAGATAAAACATAACATCCGTCTCATCTCAAAACACAGAACCATACATGCCCTGAAAGTAGAGTGATTGGAAATTTAAAGCTAATCGATATCAATACATTTCCGCACGGCAGAATGATTTTAGTAGTAAATCTAGCAGTTCCATTGTTTTTTATTACTTCTTCCCACGCTCAAATCACCTATTCTGACAGAATACAGGGTGATTCCGTGATGACGTTACAGCCATTCAGGGATGATGGAGAAGAGTAAATGTATCAATTTGAGGTAAGGGACCCAGGTCCGGAAAAGACCGAATCGAAAGTTATAAGCGAAAATCGTTCTGATACCTCTGACAGTGGAATGTTTATTAGACATACTATCCAGGTACCTGGAACATATCCCACTTGTTATTCCTCAGGGGAAATTATCTGAGGGTATTGGTGAGCATTCAGTGGGAAGATCAGGTTTCGGAGCTCTGGCCTCGCATTCGGGAGGACACCGGTTGGAATCCCCGTCCGGACATCCAGATTTGGGTTTTCCATGGTTTCCCCAAATCCCTCCAGGGGAATGCCGGTATGCTTCCTTCAAAATATCATGTCCGAATTCCTTCCCGTTCCTTGTCCCCAGTCCTTTCCCGTCTCTAATGACCTCGACGAGGTGTAAAGCCATTAGTAAAAAGATTCCGAATTTGGGGCTTTTACTTAGAGCGCTGCGCAAGGCAGAACTGAGTAGATTTTCGATTATAACTTTCGACTCGGTCGTTTCCGAACCAGAGTCCCTCACCTCAAATTGATACATTTACTCCTCTCCATCACTTCTGAAAGTTTGTAGCATCACCACAGAATAACCCTGTATACTATATACATTTAACTCATTCCTACCAGACTCGTTATTGCATTCCACTTGGTAAAATGCCACATTATAAGAACTGAAAGTAGCGACAATGAATGACGGGTGACGCATAAGTGATAAAAGAAACAAGAATTAAACTTTTTAAGGAATGATATGAGAAAGAAAGAAAAAATAGACAGCCGTTATTTGTAGTTTTAACCTCACATACAGCACTTGCTAGCATTCGATGCCAGGATAGTGAGAACGCCCAAGGCTGGACGCCGGCTTATCAGTGGTCAAGCATATAGCCATTCACGAGAATTGCATGCGAGAGTTTTTGCAGGTGGCTGAGCCAGCCAGCAGAAATGGCTCGCGTCAGCTGCTTCGTCAGCAAGTCATCTGTCCGCCAGATTGTAGCAGTGAATAATACGGAACGCTGCCTTCTAAAGAGCCTCTGGGGAAGTTATCTGCACAGCTGCTGCCTTCAGCTCGACCTTGACTGACCGCACTAGCTATTATTTCTCCTAATAGGGCGTATCCCTCAGTTCTTGCATTTTCCCATAAATTACAACTCTTCATCTGGACACACAAAATTGGAAATTATTTTTCTTTATGCTTGAATACTAAAAAATTTCAACACTGGCAAATTAAAGACAGGAAAGATTTAGTTAAAAAGTGGCCGCGAAGCTCAAGAAGAAATGGCGACAGGATCCTGACAACCTTTGCTTGAAGTTAACCCTCCGAAATGCCCCTCAGCATGCGGTCAAATGAGTGGAGGGGGTATTTTCCGTCTGTCTATTTGACCACATTATCTATATGCTGACGTGAGGTGAAGGAGATAGACAATTCATTTCGCGGCCGGGTCCGGCAACACGTTGCTTCACGTAGCAGGGATCGCCGTTTCGAGTCCAACCCAGGGCATGGGTGGTTTTAATTAAGTGTTGTGTCCCTTTTACTTGTGCTCATCTGAAACATTATTAAAGCTAAAAACTGTTGAGTATAGTAATAAGTAGGGTTCGGTTCTTTATGACAACTCATATTTTTTTCCAGATTTATTTTTGAGCTTCAATGCTGAACTAAACACTGCTTGAAAGTTTCTAATTGTATTTAAATGTATTTCAGGTAGCATATAAAAGCATAATCAGGCCATTTTTCTAGTTCTGGTCATATTACAATAATACTGTATTTACAGAAATGTACTCCTATTATACACTGAAGGAAAAATAAAACAAAACTAATTGTCACTGAATTTGCCAGAATTCACCAGTTAAGGATTCAAGTTATACGTTACTGTCACTCTCTAAACGTAATTTTTCCGTCCACATTTTAATCTTGACAATGCAGCAGAAGTTAAAAGTGTGGAAACCGAGATACGTCAAGCTGGGGACAGTGTGGCTAGTTCACTAAAGAACAAACTTGATGATGTGTTGAGTGGGAAAACTGGATATAAAACAGTGTGTAAAATTAGTGACATTTTACATGGTGGTGAATCTGATTTAACTGAAGACGACCCACAATTAAGCTGCAGTGACTTCACGCTGTTTAAGCACGCTCCCGTGACATCTTGCGATGTCGAACGAAGCTTCTCACAGTACAAGACAGTTTTAAGTGAATAACTGGGAAATTCCTCCTCGAGAACTTAAAGATTAATTTGGAGATATACTGCAATTCTGGTATTAAACAATAATAAAAAATCGTATGTACACTAATGCACAACAAATTCATAATAAATTTCCATTTTTAAAAGTAAAAATCTAGTAATCTATTCCTTTACAGCAGGGGTGGGCAACCCAAATGATCTTGCGGGCCACTTTCGAAATGCGTCATAACTCCGCGGGCCGCATATAAAATTATATATTGTATATTATATTAGATGTTCCGAGATTCGCGCGCATTATGAGTTCGCAGAATATAACATAATTATTTCGCGAACTGATAACTGTAAACTCATAAATAAAACAGGCAATATCTGTCACATATTCGCAAAAATATTATTTTAAAATCAAAGTAATTTTTTTCTCATAGTTTCGACAGTTAATTTTGAAATATATGGATGCACAAATCATCTATTTTTTAAATACATTGGTTTTCACTACATTTGCAATTATAAACTAAATATAATTTGAAAAAGTGTGATGAATCACGAGGGGCGGAAAAATCTTCAAGGCGGCTGCGGGTTGGCCAACCATGCTCTAAACCGAGTACGATGCTTAGTTTTATTAATTTTCATGATTTAAAAAAGCTGCTCACATTTATTCGTGCTTCCGAATGTGCAAATTATTTTTCGTGGGAAAACTCTCAGCTGTGGATATTTTTCTTCGGAAAGGTATGTTCTGTATCTGAAATTTCTGAATCTCTCGAGGGCCGGATTGAAGCCGGCGGAGGACCAGATCCGGCCCGGGGGCCGGGGGTTGCCCCCATATATGCTTTACAGGAACAAGACAAAAGTTTTGGAAAAAAATTAATTTCGCAATGGTGCAGTGTGTGCACGTAAGCAAATTATACTGGCTTCCCATTTTTATAGTCATCTTTTCATGCATATTTCTCTAATTTTTGGTCATAAAGATCAGAACCCTAGTAATAAGAAAAACAGAGGGTTGGCTGAATGATTGTTGCCAGAATGCCATAAAAAAAGGTTATCATGGGTTTCTTTACAATAAAATATAGAGATTTTCCGCACACCTGGTGCAGATATACAAGATGTTTTCATTTTATTCCTATAACAGAGCTCTTTAAAGTTTTACAGCATAAACGACTTTTACTAGAGCTCTTAGCATCGCGTGTGACGACGGCCCTGAGTATTGACAATCCTCTCGCCGCGGCTGGTTCCCTTGCGTTGCCACTCCAAATATAGAGCGGCAGCGGGAATCAGATTGTTTGGACACGTGCAGGTTCAACACAGTAAGTTCCGGCTTCTAGAACCGAGCCAAAATAAATCGCAAAAGTTATGTTGTGTTAATCACTTTCGGTCTTAAACCGAACAACTAACAACACAAGCCTCAACATTCATCAACAACAATTGTTTTGATTTAATTCTTCTGAAAACGTTAAACTATTTGTGTATCACTATCAACAACGATTAGTGAAAGAAGCCAAAATAGATAAATAACCAGTTGAAGTGGGAAAAAAACATACCTGTTGGCTGAAATGCTGTTACGTAGTTTTTACCATGAAACCATCACCAACGTACTATCTGCAATATTGGGACCAGATCTATGGGCGAGGAACTCGAGTTACTGAAGATTTTTCACTTTTTTTCTTTCTTCTGGTTTTATTCCTCATCGAATTCGAGGCCATTAGAGGCAGAAAAAACTGGGTTCAATGAACGGGAAGTAATTTGGGAATGGCCCTTTGTAGGAAACATCCCGGCATTCGCCTGGAATAATATGGGGAAAACACGGAAAACCCAAATCTGGATGTCCCTATGGGATTCGAATCCGCGTCCTCCAGAACGTGAGGCCAGACCGTCGCCGCTCGCCACCACGCTTAGTTTGAAAGTCATATCTTTCTGTTAGCACTTTTCAGCTTCTCAATCGAAGAATTATTAGAGCCGGACCGAAATGGAGGCAATGGACGGATAGGAATTCGGCCTTGGGCTATTTGCAGGGACCATCCCAGCACTGACTTGCAATGATTTTGGGTAGCCGCAATAGTGTTTTTCTGAAGAGCAGACCTCAACTTTTCAGCAGCGATTTCCACATTCTCCTTTCCTTCATAGTTCCCCACGAGGTTTCTATGGAGCGGTCAATAGGAACATGACTACGTCTGGAGGCGGGTACCGCATGACATTGCTAAAATAATCTCACAAAGCCAATATCAGCATAATATTTGCAACCAATATTATTTTGACCAGCAAGCCAAACTTTACACCAGAGACCGGTTGGTGAGCAGATAACACCTAGCATTCGGCAGACCGCAGGTTCGATACCCTAATCCAGTCTTATTGGTTTCTTTAAACCACTACAGGCCGAGTAAAGCCTTGTAAAGGATATGGCCGAATTACTTCCCGCTCCTTGTTCTCAACTGTTTCCGTGCTCTAATGATGTTGACATCGACCAGTTGTAAAGTCCTAACTAAAAAAAAAATTAAAATCCTGCAAATCAAAATTAAATACTGATTTTAATTGCCTACTTTAGTAAGATAGAGTACACTGATATAAGTTGGTTTATCGAAAAATGTAAGGTAGAGCGAAGTTTGAAGAATGACGTGAGAAGGGTGCGGTTCCCCGCTCGCGACGCAGCAACTGAAGAGACACCGCGAGACGCCCGTTGTCGACTGGTATCGACCCTGGGGCGGGAGATATTACCGCCTCAGTTACGCCCAAGTAATTACTGTACAGCTCAGTCGCTCCCTGTTGCACTCTGCGCGAGAGTAGGCAGGCGAAAAGAACTCTGCAGAAAACTGTCCCCTCTCATTCATTTCAGCGCAGCAGTCAATGCAGCCGCCGTCCCCAGCATCACTACATAAAACTCAACATCAAATGAGCAACTACAGTATCCACAGCGTAGAGGATAGTGTGTCGCCCACGCGTTGCTAGCGTCGCTCGTTCGAGTCCGCCATTTCTAGGTATCCATACTGTAGTGAATGAATACTAACACTGGATAAAGTTTAATATCTACGGCTGATTATTAATCGGTATACATTTTGAAGGCTATAAAGGCCGAAAGTTTTTTCTTTGATAACAAACTCCAAACGCCGGCATTTCAGCTGTCTAATCTCGCTTTCTTAATTGCAATCTATACGCTGTTTTTGTTTCACGTGTCTTTTTTTTTTTTTTTTTTTTTTTTGTCATCATGTGATGTTGTTACGCAAAACTAATTGCATAGGTCTAACAGTCTACCCCATTGTCAGCTTTGTCATTACTCGACTTATTGTTCCCTTTGTTGCCCCATCGTTATCATTAGAGGTGGTACAGAATAAGGAACAAGGAACAGGAAATAATTCGCCCCTCGCTTCTTGAAACCACCATCCCGGCATTAGCGTGGAGCGATTTTGGGAACCATTAAAAATATCGATGGCCGGACGTAGATTCGAAACTGCGTGCTCCAGAAATCCAGGTCCGTACGTGATCATACACTTACCAGATTTAATTGATCGAATATAACTTCCAGCAAATTTTATCCTTTTTAAATATTTCTATCGAGGTGAAGCGTATTTCGCAAGATTTAACAAAATAATTGTTGAAGGCAAGTTTCAGCTGTTAAATTCAGAAAGTTCTTCTTTAACAGCATAAATGATAAAAAGTGGGAAAAGAATTAATTTATAAAAAAATAATTAATTGTGTGTACTGAATATTACATTTAATCTTTCAAAAGGTTTTCCTCGGTCCTTTGTTTCTGAGTGTATGGCAGGTCGCTAGGTCGTAGAGAAACCATAAGGCTGTTACAGACAAAAAACAAACGAGTCTAAATAAATTGAACTAAACCGCTGAAGGACTCATTAATCAAGATTTACTATGTAAAGTAGTTCCATGAATTTTCATATTCAGAAGAAACTGTCTCACACACAGACTAACACTACGGTGAAAATGATCATTTAGAATGTACATATACTACGAAACTAATACACAATATTCCATTGATAATATGTCTGATAACTACATCTATATTTTCATGAACACTATTTATCCATATTTTACATCTCATTCTACACTTTTTTTTTAAAAAAAACAATGAGTCGTCTTAGAAATAAGTACTGGTATTTTGGGTGATGCGGTTTCGATGCCGGATTTCTTTGTTTTAAAGTATTTCCTTGAATCAATATAGGCTCATGCGGATATGGCTGCCGAATTGGCCGATTAATTTCCTTGTCATTGCTTGTCCACAATCCTGCCAGGGTAAAATAACCCCGTCATTGACAAGCCGTTAATAATAAAGGAAAAAACACGTAGCCGTGGTTAAGTTCACCGTCCCTCATTCAATACGCCGGGACTAGTCTGATGGCGGGAGACTGTCTCTCTTGAAGACAGACCTGGCCCGAGGCGGCTCTCCCGTGTTCGCCCGGTAGCTCCTTTGTCCAGTCGGAGTACGGCGAGCACTCGGTAGGGCACAAAGCCGGGACTGCTGAAAAGGAGTCTAAGGCAGCTGCCGGACTGAATACGCCAGCCATCCCGGGAGCGGCGCTGGAAACATTCCCAATACCCGAGTCTCTCCTTCCTTTCAACAACCACGCCTAGCACGCTATCTAATTAGACTCTCCTACGACAAAGACACCACGTACACGTCCCCTTCCCTTCCCAATCTCACCCACTCACTACACTTCAATTTTATCACTATTTTGACTCTTTAACTCATCAGAAGTTGTGCTGTAAAGCCGCTATGTTGACAGAGAGAAATACTACAGTTGCTTGTTCATATTCCGCTGCTTGTCTAATTAGAGCTTTCAAACGAATTTCAGTAAACTTTTACGTGAATGCTGGTGATGGCCAGACCTTTCTGCAACAAAAATAAAAGTTTCAAAAAACCAATAACTCAGTAAGCACACGTGCATGAGGTTCGCAGGATGCCTACCCAGACACCAAACTGCAGCACGGAGATATACTACTGGAGATCTCTCCGAATGCTGTGACGTATAGACATAGTACCGACCATATATCTAACTACAAAGCACCTTCAAGATGGTGACAACTCAAACATCATCTCTCTCGCACAGAATCCCTTCTAAAAAAATGAAAAAACCGTAATGATAACAGAATTCAGTTAATTATAACAGACCATGTCGACTTAACGTGGAATTTTTTTTTCACTTATGGCTTTACGCTTCGTCGACTTCCAGGTCATTAGAGGCGGGATTGGACTGGGGACTGGAAGGAAATCGGTCATGGCATTCACTTGGAGTGATTTGGGTAAACCATGGAAAACCCAAATCTGGATGCCCGGACGGCGATTCAAATTCGCGTCCTCCCGAATGCAAGGCCAGAGCGTTAACCGCTCACCCACCATGCTCGGTGACTTAACGTGGAACTGGGTATAATCACAAGTAGCTATTCCCAACACGTCCAGCGCAAAGCACTCTATATGCGGCTCCGTCAGAAACTTTTAATGCATAGAAGAGATTAGTTTTTTCTTTTGTGTGCGTAAGGAAAGAATTCCAAGGCTAGGAGTTATTCTGAATAATTCACGAAGACATTTTTCTGTAAGTAAGAATAAAACCTAAGAAATGTTCTTTCCCTCGATGATTTCATGTTTCATACTAACTTACTTACCTTTTTATTAAAAATAATTAATAGGTGCCACATTTGTCCTCATCGCTAAAATTAGATGCTGAAAGAAATCGTTTGAGTAACTCATAGGACGAATCCACAGCTGTGTATTTGTCCAGCGATTCGTACAGTACAAGGCAACGGTCATTATCATTGAAGATATTATCTTCTCACACCAAATTTTAAGTTTGGCTCAGTTCCTGTGGCCTTCTTTAGGTGAGGTTCGATATTTGTTGTTATAATATGCAGTTACAGGCTGTATACAACGTATATAACAGTTTGACTAAGTCGCGGAAACAATATATACTGACGAGTACTGTTTCCTCTACACGAAATGGAGACGCATGACGTGAGAAGTTGGTCGGTCCAGAAGCCAGCAACCTCGGCGTCGGTCTGCGAGGGGGCGACGCGGGCCCCAGAATGGCCCCCGACGGACTGGGGTGCGTCTGTCTGGCTGCAATAATCGCTTCCACCCGCCGTCCCTAGGGAACAGGGGGAACCGCGGCTGCTCGCGTCGCTTAAAACAACAAGCGCTCACACAATGCCACGACCGGCTTCAAAATTACACCATTCTTCGCGCTTATGTATCGACAATAGCGGAAAAGTGTCAATTTTAAGACCTAATCCATATTAGCACCCACAATCTTTAAACATAGCACCGTAATACAACTCAAGTAAAAAAAAAAAAGTATGTCCATACAAACCAATCTTCCGGTTTTAATTATTAGCTTGCTATAATAAACGATTATCAGTTGAATATTATACAGTATAGTCTATTCCAACCCACCCATGTGGATCAGAGTGCTCAGGAAGTACAACGAGCCCCTGCATACCGACAGTTTTCACTGAAGTTTTAGGCGGTTTCTAGCAATAATCTAGGCGAATACTGGGACGGTCTCCCACCTCAGCCTCGTAAACTAAACATTTCATACACAGACCATTGTTGCACTTTCGCAGACAGATGGCAACACTTCACATCTAACATTAGTACCTAGTACGACCTGGCAGTAGGTATAGAATGCTTGGCGACACTAAAAGCATGCGCCAGTAAGGTCAGAGAAGTGTAGTCTATCCTGCAATTAATATTTAATTCCTATGGAGAAGAATCAAGTAAGTGAAAGAAAAATTTCAATGTACAAGGGTGGATTAAATATAAATGAGGTTTTTTTTAATTATATTTAGCACAGCAAATTAAGCAAGTACATACTATTTCTCAAAATAATCTCCTGCTTTAAAAATATATTTTTTTCCCAGCGTACCGGAAGCTTTTTGATGCCGTCATTATAAAAGAAAGATGGTTGCGTCAGTAGTCAATTGTGAACGAAGCCCTCCACCGCGTTATATTATTCAAATCGACGGCCTCCCAGAGCTTCTTTCAGTGGTCCAAAGAGATTAAAATTACAGGGTGATACATCAGGACTGTAAAGAGGCTAATCAAGTGATGTCCGGTTTATTTTCTTCTATTTTGCTTAAGTGAGAGCTGCAGCATGTGGCCGAAAGTTGTCATGGAGAAGAACAGTGCTCGAATTTGACCGGGCGTTAGGGGTAATTACGCCTGAATTTTTTCATTTTACGCCTGAAATCTCCGTCAAAGGCGTAGAAAATACGCCTAAGCATCAATTTTTTTTTTTTTTAAATGCATTTCACTACTTCGTTTTCATTTACATGTTCAAGGTATAATTCTAATAATTAATTTCAATTATAATTCCTGACGCATTGTTGATCTATTTCGGAGTTTCAAATAATACGTTTCAGATGTTCAGAAGATGTGGCAACAGTGTAGAGGAAGTACCGCGAAGCAAAAGACTATTCTAGTTCGTGCGTTTTTCATTTAACAAAGGAAGTGAAGATGTCTCGTAAAATTACTGCCTTTACACCAGCTGTAAAGATAAGTAGTGGTGATGAAAGTATTATAAGCTCCGGCAAACGAGGAATGTCAGAAAATGAAGAAACAGCAGCTCTTCAGCTACTACCAATAGGCCTGCTCAAACTTCACGCAATCCAGGGAGTCAACAAACAAGTAAACGATCAAAAACACTTAGTAACTCACCAGCTACTGTGCCTACTGAAGATTATTGTGTAAAATTCAAAAGTTACTGTAATAAATCAAAAAATCAAGAATTATATCAACCAATTTCACAATTTTGGTATATAATACATTAGCACGTTTTAAATTGGGTTGGAGTAGGTTGTAAGCTATTAAATCTGTATTTTCATAATTATAATTACGCCTGAGCATTTTCATTTTACGCCTGAGTCTGAAAGTTTGGAGTAACAAATACGCCTGGATTTATAAACGAATTTCTAGCACTGGAGAAGAACCACATCTCTTATCGGCTGGTCACGTCTTTTTCGGCGATAAGCAAGCGTAACTTCGTCCAAAAGGTTGCAGTAGTATTCTGCATTGATGGTGCCAAGTCCATGTAAAAAAATCAATGAGCAAAATAAACTCGCAAATTGTTCGAATGTTCTGACTACTCTGTAATGAACATCTGTGGACGACGATCCCGGCTCTCAATTTTTAACCTCTTCACAGCCTTTCAGGAATTCCTTATGGCAGGCAAACAAACGAGCCCTTGACAGTGTACGATCCCTTAACTTGCATCTTTAATCTCCGCAGAATTTAGATTGGTTTCTCGCCTTCACAAGAGAGAAATTTAATAATTACACATCGCGCAATTGAAGGTTGCACGTGTTGCTCCGATATTGTTAGCTGTGCTACTGACTGCAGGATACGGCATCACGCACAAGTTGTTAACGACACACGAATTCTCATGATCCTAAGAGAATTTTTACCTGAACAAGTCGATTCAGACACCTGTCCCTGATGCGTCATCTTTGACCTTTGACATCGCATCCTTACTATCTACCGGCCCGGGGTACCATGACGTCAAAACAGAATTTTTGCAGTCTCGTCGACAATGACCAAGCCCACTCTACCCCTTTCAGACGCAAACATGTTAAAATTTGACAGTTAAAAGAGAAGTTCTGAGAACTGAACGTGATCCTAGTTCTGTTGTTGCCAATCATACATTTGCATGTGTATAAGATCAAGGACTGTAGTGTATGCTAAAAAAGTAGAGTTCTTGAGCAATCTATCACTCTTATCAGAAAACGGAATACTGATGACAAAGCAGATATCATATAAGAGAATATAATGGGCCAAATGAGTGAGACAGGTAACCTTTTTTTTTTAACTGCTTTACGTCTCTTTTTTAACATCGAGGTCTTTAGAGACAGGTAACCATTCTTTTTACACCCCACACGGATCTAATAGCAAGATTTCTAGATGTCCATCTAGGCTTTTCATATACAAGAATAATGGAGTTAACAAATAAAATATGGCGAATGTTAATACTTGCAAGAGATGAAAACTGAATGTCATATGGAAGGATATTGCTATAAATCAAGAAACTAAATTGCAACTCATAAACGTCGTGGTCAACAAATATCAGAAGGCAAGAAACGCAGTCCCTTGCAAATGGTCTTGTTTCAGGCCAATCTATTTTCTACAGCTAAGTCGTATCTTCTTCCATAGACAGATCCCACTTAAGTGTAAGTTGTAACTCACCACAACAGCTTTCTGAATGAGGCAGTGAGACTAGCTAAAGCATTCCTTGTATATTGTTACAGGTTCAACTCATCTGTGCACGACGGTGAATTTTGTATCTACTAAGTTGTTTTTAATGTGTGCGTTAGGGTGTCCCTTGTTCTTCAACCTTATTATGTTTCAGATCTCACCATCTCAGGTTTTTCTAATTGATCTAAAACTGGCACCAGAAAAAATTTGGGTTATTTGCATATTTCTAACGGGTGCCACAAGGGAAGTGAAAATGACTAATTTTCAACTAATTTAATGAAAAATATATAAGTAATATTTTATGTAGTGTATACAAACAAATTAATTCTAAATATACAATAAATAAGAGTTCTTAAATAAATCACCCACACTCAGAACACAAACTTTTGGATACAGTTGAAGCCTTGTGCTATGTCAAATACAGGACGGATTAAAGGTGTCTGTGTTCCGTTACAACAAAAACTGGAAAAAGATCTCTTGCAGACACCACATATATGAACTTGTTTTAAAATCTACTTTTTAAGTGTGCATTGCTACATCATCCCTATGCAGGATTATTTAAGCAAGGCAGTGAGAATTTTGCGTCGTGCAAGCCTTGCTTTGGTAAAGGAACGTATTCGTTTTACGAGACAAGCTTTGGACCGGATTGGCAAGACGCTGCTATCGTGTCATCTTTACCTTGCTAACGCATTATCTGTGGATGCCTGGGAATGGGTAGATGGCAGTACTACAGCGTATAGTTTCAAGCTGCAACAACGTGTGTCGGCCAGACAATGTTCGAAATTTGAGCGGATTTCAACGAAATTTTCCACGAAGCCACATGTTTCAGCGCGAACTATTGTTAACCTATCAGACAGAGAACTTGATCCTGCTACGTCATCTGTTTTATCGAAGGGCCTCAATTTTGCTCCGGTACCTAAATCTGTGCCTTATCGGGAGATTATCAGTGGTGTTGAAATTGCGATTCGCACGCTACCTGCGGAAGAAGCGGAGGAGATAAGGCGTGAAACATGTCGGGTGCTTTGTAAAGGTAAATTGCCTAAATCAAACATCTCAAGTGAAGAGAGGTGTGCGCTTCGTGAGTTGAAGAAAGACGAAAATATTGTCATTCTTCCGGCAGACAAGGGTAACTGCACGGTGGTTTTAAGCAAGATGGACTATCATAGTAAAATTATGCAGCTTTTGGAGGACCAAGCATACAGGAAGATTAACCGTGACCCTACATCTAAGCTAACCAACTTGACTACGAAGATGATCCGCTCCTTAGAACTACCAGAAGATGTGAAAAGACGACTCCAACCCCGTGCTCCTGTTCCTCCCAGGTTGTACGGTCTACCGAAAGTACATAAAGTAGGAGTACCTATGCGACCTATTGTAAGTACAATTGATAGCCCTACGTACTTTTTGGCTAAATACCTCAAAGATATTCTCAACCCATTCGTAGGGAAGGCTCATCGCAGTATTCGAAATTCCAGTGAGTTTGTGGAAATCTTAGACAACATGAAGTTAGATCCTGGTGATTTAATGGTGAGCTTCGATGTGGTCTCTCTTTTTACTCGTGTTCCCTTGGTCGACTCCTTAGATCTGTTAAGGAGGTATTTTGATCAAAAAATGATTGATATTTTCCACCATGTGTTGACAACCACTTATTTTAAGTTTGAAGGAGAATATTACGAACAAGTGGACGGTGTAGCAATGGGTTCGCCGTTGTCTCCTGTCATTGCTGATTTCTTCATGGAATTTTTTGAAGAAGAGGCACTAAACCACGCACCACTCCAGCCGAAGTGTTTTTATAGGTATGTCGATGATACTTTTGTGATTTGGCCCCATGGCAGAAACAGTCTTGACCAATTCCTTGCGCATCTCAATTCAATCCATGAAAATATTCAGTTCACAATGGAATTGGAGGAGGGCGGTTGCCTGCCGTTTCTTGATGTGCTTGTTATTAAACGTGCTGATGGTTCGCTGGGACACACTGTGTATCGGAAGCCTACCCAAACAGACTTATATTTAAATGCCAACAGCTGTCATCATCCGGCACAACGAAACTCTGTATTAACTACCTTGGTACACAGAGCACAAAGGATTTGTGACAAACATAGCCTGGCTGGTGAATTGGACTATCTCCGGAAAACGTTTTTAAATAATGGTTATAATCAGGGACAGATTACTCGTGCGTTTAAACAGAAGGAAAATCGACGGAGAGATCAGAGTGATACCAAGGGCCTTGCGTTTCTGCCGTTTGTGGGTGCCCTAAGTTTCAAAATAGGTAGACTGCTATCACAACACGGAGTCAAGACAATTTATAGACCACCCACTAAAATTAGTAACTTGGTCGGCAGCGTTAAAGATGACCTAGGTTTACGAACCCCTGGTGTATATTATATACCATGTGAATGTGGCCGCGGCTACATTGGACAGACGCAGCGATGCATTGTGCAGCGATGTGTAGAGCACGCCAGAAATGTTCGTCTTGGCCAAGAAGAAAAATCTGCGGTGGCCGAACATAGTGTGCAAGAAGGTCACACTTTTGAATTTGAAAAAACAACCATTTTAGCCCGGGTCAAAGATTTTTGGGCCAGCGTTATTACAGAGGATGTAGAAATAAGATTAACTGATTTATTAGTCAACAGGGACACTGGTTATCAACTCAGTGCGGCCTGGAACCCGGCGATTAAAATGCTGAAACAGTTTCGCGCCTGTAACGAGCAGAAGAGCGGATGACGTAATCGCGTTGTGTTGGTTTTTGTTTTCCACCGTTTACGTAGCAGCGGCTGAATAAACAAACAGTTATACACTGACATTTGGTTGAGAATGGAGGCAGAGATGGACGCCTTCGAAACGTCCCGCAAATATGATATATTAACACGGCTGGAAGCCCGAGAAAAATATATTAATAATTTTTATTGTTTGTGTACCTGTTAACAACCACCCTAGTGTGCATAAAAACAATACCATACTGCAATGAACAAAAGCATTAACGCTCAATACTACCATTAGCTCTCTATCTTCACTCCAAAACCTCCCTTATACGCATAAGTCCCTTCATCCTGCTTACAAGCGTCCAGAAAAGACGATTTGACGTCCTCCATCTGATAATATAGCAATAGTGCATTATGGTTAAAATTAAACCGCCGCATTGACTCTACGAATATTGGCCCAGTTGGGAGGTCAGCCTCAGTGGCATAAAACTCCACTCTGAGAAGTCGCCTTTGGCTCAGGAAGGCTCGACTATATTCCTCTACAAACTTTGCCTCTTCATGGACTAGAGATGTCAATGGCCTACCCACCCATTCTACCTCCTCTTCACATACAAAGCCTCTAATGGTCGACTCCCCACGGGCTAGAAATCCAGGCTGTCACATAACTCAGCTTCCATACAAAGCGGAATGACCGGATTGGATCCTTTACAACTACAGTGTTTTCAGTGTTACGGCGCAGAAACGGTTACGAGATGTCCGCCTACAGAAGTGTTCTCTTAATATCATGAACAGAAACAAGAACCGAAACTTGGAAGAACTAAATGCAATAAAACAGAATGGCCTCTTTACGCTATCGAGGTATCTTGCAGTTCTTATGACACATTATTCGGCGAATAAAAGACAATCCAAGAAAAATATACCATCATCCACGTAAAATTAGGTCAGCAATCATGTGGAATATGTCCAATAAGATTTTCAGACAACATAAAAGGAAAAATAAACAGGACATTAGCACTAACAAAGGAGGACGCATAGGAGATCGACTGTGACACTTGCCACATAAGAGATCACAAAATTTCAACACTGAGAGATTGATGATGTATACTATGTTCCAGAGTTTTGTTTGAATATGTGTTTAAAAAAATCCAATTTCTTCTCCATATGTTTTCGATACGAGTACTGCATTTTTCTTTGAAATATTTCGGCATTACGTTTTCTCCATGTTACAATAAAAAGTGCTATTATTTTCTTTTCAGAGTGGCTAAAGGCCTGAGAATAGAGAAACACGTATATGATCTAAACCAAGGCTGCCCAACTCCTCACGAAGTGACCCTCTAGCGCATTTTAATTTGCAGCAGCGGTCTAGAATAAACTAGCTCAAAAACCTCCGCAAACCTCACACTGATGTTTTACAGCTTTTAACTATAATTAAAAAAACCTCTGCAAAGATCTCAATGACGGGTTTTACTCTTTGATTGCAATTAAACTGTGCTACTTAAATCTTTGTTATATTTAAATATCTATTGTAACTATAGACAAGTATTATGTGGCCCACAGGCTAACTTAGAATCAAAATTGTGGCCCATCGCCAAAATTGGTTGATCTAAACCGTTATTTAGAGACAAAACAATGTCGTTCAATTAATACTATAATTAAATGTCATTACAAAAGGCCAGTAAACAACTGTATATAACATTAATACAACTTTTTTTTACTGAAACTGCTAAGCTGCTGTAATATGAGCCACATTTTCCAGTTGTCCGGCTATAGTCACAGATAATAATAGCTACCGAGATACGTACACGTCTTCTTTAGATTTCGAAATTAACTTTCTAAATTAAGAGCAATAAAAACTGTTGAAGAAGCCTAACAAAGTAAGAAAATACTTAAAACTTGTAAACATGATATTTCATTACAAGAATATATTTTCATTATCGCGTCTAGAGGGTTTATAACTAAGAACTAAAAATAATAGACCCTGAAAAAGAAAAACATAACTTCTATAACAAGTTTTTTTAAACGTAACCCAGCCCATAAGCCCGTTAAGTAAATTCCAATGAAAATTTCTGTGTAAATTTACCTCATTTATTCAAAATTCTTTAGAACCGGAACGGATCTACGATCTACGTGCTTATTTAAAAGTAATGGAAACATTTTCACCTTAAAAATTATTTGTATGCTGTTATATTATATTTATGAATTAACAATATACTGGATACAACATAACCAATAATTTCTTTTGTTTAAAACTTAAGATCTTATACGATGGGGGAAAAAAATCCGGTATAGATTCCCGACGAATGAAATTAACAGCAGTTACATCCTGAAAAAATGGGAGGGTCAGGAATAGATGTACAGAAATCAAACCGAAATCGTAAAAGTAGGAAACGCTTTTCATGGGTATTGGAACAAAACTGTATAAACTTGGTTCTAACAACAGGGTCCCAAAAGGAAAATTTATAACAATCCCGCTTCGGCACTGCGACGGTTGTAACGCATACCGAAGGAAGTGTCAGTCGGCAGTGCGTGGTGGTGATGTAACCTAACACCTCTCCCCAGCCCACAGGACAGGACACTGCCATCAGCGGACGCACTTCAGCCACCACTCACCATTATCACTCGTCCCCCAGTGTGACATGTCAACGTCACTGGCCTTCCAAACACAACGCTCAACACTATACAATAATCTCACCAACTGCGTCTCAAAACACCGCTAGTGTTATTTTCTTCTTTCGTTCCATCGCTTCGATGCAGTCCAACATTCCATTCTGTTCCAAGTTAATCTCCAAATACCAGTCATAAATTGCAGCCTGATCACCTGTTACATGTAGGCTTTAACTTTTGGTTTCCTCAATACCGGTGGTTCCAATTAGTTTTTCCGAGTATCCCTTTAAGAAATAGCTTAACCTCGCGTAACCTTTACAGCTGAAATGATAAATAAAAAACGAGACCTGTTTTTCGCGATTTATTAAATTTTAATCCAATAACAGAAGTCACAAAAAATCAACAAATGTTCCAAAAATGTTTTTGGAGATACTAGTGTTTGTATAATAGTGATTACCTTAGCCAAGAGATTACCGTGCGTATACCTTGAAGCAACCTGACTTACCACTGGGGGGGAGGGGGCGCCACTTATTAGGAACTACTGCTCCATTCTTACCGTTAGCTGTGACCAATGATACGAATCAAACAACCCCGCACGTCTTAAAACCCAACGAAAATACCTTTACGCATCATGTCTTCATCTACCAATACCACAACCATGATATTTTAGAGCTTTATCGGTCCACATAACATCAGGATCCGTGTATACTATACTTCAAATACTATAATTTTTTTCACATTTTTAAAGATCAGCCTTCACATCTACAAAGTATTGTGTTCCATACATCCAGTTTTACAAAGACATTTCTGATCCCCAGTACAATATCCGATACCAATGCGCACCTTCTTGTGAAAAATGCTCTCTTCTGATAGCGCTAAATTATAATAACAAGAGAATTTAAACAAAAGGGTTACTACAAATGACTTATGCGATTTCACAAATATACTGTACCCAAATTATCTGATGTATTATCTCAACACTTTACAGAAAAACTCAAAAGGTTTTTGACATGTTACAAGTGCTCTAAATGTTTCCCTAACCGATTCCTCAGATATCAAGTTGATAATATAGTTCTTACCAGACTCGGTGCAGCAAGGCAATATCAATCGGTTCAAAAGCACTGTTGATGCCATTTAGCAGTTCTTCTGTGTGGGGTTATCTGAAAGATTCAATGTTTAATCCTCTACTATTAATATATCTATCAGAACTGCGAGATGGCATCGACAGTGTTTTTGAAAATATTCGTATTAATAGGGACATGCTGCACCGAGTGTGGCAACAACTTGATTATTGACTTGATATCTGCAGAACGGCACTATACTTGCCTGATTAGCGTGGACAAGTCACGTGAATGAATTCACTATTTTCACTGAGGAAAGTAGAAAAGGTAATTCCAGAAACGAAGAAGGCCAAACTCTAAAAGTTGTCACGGTTGGTAAAAGACAATCGAAACAAAAAAGCATGAAAGATGAACGCAAAAATCCGGGGAGCAGCATCCATGATACAATCATTCGGAGCACAACTAGCGAACGCAGCACATGTATTCGATGTATAGCTACCGAACGGAGCAGGCAACTCGATGCACAGTCAGCGAAGAAGTGAACTGACTAATGCCATATGCACTTCGATCTAACAAGCGTATGCTTCTAACTAACAGAATATTTCAATGTCCAATATCGCAGCTGAATAAAATAGAAGCATTTGCCAATATAAAACAGAGATGAAAGGTTTCAAATGTGATAATTCGTGGATTTCGGGCCAATAATCACTTGTACTCAATGAGTGCGATAACATCGGTGTCGGAGGCTGCTACCTGCCCTGTACAAGACCTCCTTCACGCCAACCGTACATTTCTCATCATTTACATCGTTTTACCTGTCAACGCCCGTACACGCGCTTAAGTTCATTTAACATGCTAGCTGGTGTTCACATAACTGTAACTATGGATGGATGATTAAATTCTGTAGATGTAAAGTAGATGTTCCATTTTGCTGAGATGCGATAAATTTAATATATGTTCATGGAACTGTTTCATTTTAATTGCTCACAAACGATCAGATATAAAAGTATTTTCGTAAACGTTGTATTTGTCATTTCATTGGCGTATAGTAATTAAATGTAACAAAATCTTTCATTTAATAATTCGCATTAATATATAAATTTCATATTTTGATAAATTACTAGGGTTTTTTCTGGCTTCAAGACTCGTCGATATCATGCAAAACCCAAACCTAGATAGCAGACGGGGATTCGAACCCACGTCCTCCAGAATGCGAGGCCAAAGCTTTACACTCATCCACCACGCTCGGTAAATTGATAGTCAGTTAATAATTTCATTACGAAGAACTGTAGAGAATATTTCACTTACTCATCGCAATATGAAATTTGAATGATGTTAATTAGGGATGCAAGTTGCAATGGATATGCTGAGCTTACCTCGGTATAATAAGAAATGAAGGATTGCGTCAAAGCAGTCAAAAGGGGATGACAATAAAAGTGTAACACTGATATACTGAACGGTTGTTCTACGAAGCGTAGTATTGAACGGTTTCATGATGCAAGCAGTGTTTCCCACCAGTTCGATAAGCCGCTGTGTTTACACCCGCGCTCCTCGCCTAAGCCGTCACCGCGCAAAAATATTTCTAGCGCGTCAGCTGCGCCTGGGAATCCTAACCACACAAGTACTACTCACTCCCAGGTTACTATTCCTAGACCAGTGTAACCCGCTGGCGCGTCCCGTTACATGTATGACTCCAAACAACAGTCATTTCACCCATTACTATTTGCCTTCCCTACTTCTTGTTCTTGAGAGTTTACACACTATTCACAAGACATGAGCCAAAAGGCGAAAATTTATTTGCATCTCTTGAAAAGAATGCAACGCAAGTTTCTCACAGACACGAAAGCAAGGTACTTAGCCTAAGTTCCATACTTACGAACTGTTTTAATAAGGTCTACTATTACTTACGGTCTTGAAGATTTCAAATACGAGAAATCCAAAATGTTTCATACAATTTCACGCATCACGAATGCTTAAAATATGAACAAAATGTAACAATTTTTACGCAGAAAAAAATCTAATTATGGCGTACAACAATGGAATTCTGATAGCAGAATTGGTGAAGAAAGTATCATCATTGTGCTCTGGGACACGAAAGAAGAAGAATCGACGTGACCATTTAAAGACGAGAGAGCAAACAGGACTGTTTAATTGCGGACTGATAGTGATGACTTATAATAAATGCATAAGCAAGGTAAACAATTAGTTGTTGGTTGTGTGTACCTGGATTGTCGCGCAGATGGTCGTAGACGGCGGCGGCTGCCTGCTGCTCCGTCACGAAGTCCCAGAGTCCGTCGCAGGCCAGGATGAGGAAGTCCTCCGACCCGTCCAGAGCCACCTCAGTCACGTCCGGGTCCGCGCAAACGTACGGCTTGTACTCGTAGTCGCCTGAAACAAAACACCCAATACTTAATATAGCACTGTACAACTGGGTATATCCTGGGTAAACGGCCAATCCCTCGAGCACCAATAATTAAAAATATACTGTTACAGCACTCGCAAACATCAACATTCAAATCCTCAGGAACTTTTCCTCCAAGCTGAATCACCGGGACTTCATTTTAAAGCCCATCTTCAGCGCCGAAAGAAAAATGAACGTTTATGAGTTTTTGAAGAAGCAGTCCCGTCATTCACCTGGAGTGATTTAGGGGAACCCCTTAATACCTAAATCTGGATAGCCGTTCCAAGAATCCAATCTCTCCAGGTTCCTGTGGATGATCAGAATGGCGAACGAGACTACAACTAAATAGCGGGAGGGAAAGGGTGCTTGTTTTTGACATGAACATTATAAACGTCTTACACTGTGTATGATGAGGGTGCATTATCGATAGGTTAGATCGTGGTGACAATCCCAGTTTCCATCTGAGATTACGAAAGAGAATAAGGATCTCTATCTTCCATTTCACAGAACAGGCCCTTTGTCCTGTACCAGATTCCTATGTCCATCGTGGTCGGTATCAACTTATTCTTATGAATTCTTTCGTTTGTTGAAAATATATTAATCTCCTCCCTGACATTTTCACCGATGCTCACTTTGCGTGAACATACGATTTTTATATCTGCTGCCTGGATATTACTGGTGGCCTATATTTTTGTTGGTACCCATGATTCATTCTCATATGACAAAATCGGTACCATCATCACCTTATAAAATTTAATCAGGGTTTCTTTGTTTGACTTTGCCTTACCAGAACATCTTATGGTCCCAAACACTGCTTGGTTTTTATGGAGCTTGTTTGTGATGTCTGTCATAATCATAGGTTATATCACATTCCAAATACTTGAAATTTTATCAGTAGGTGTACCTAAGAGAAAACCGAATTGCGACTGCCTTTAAGAAGGAAATAGTAATATTATAGAAATTGTGAGCGCTATTTTTAACTGGCAAGAATTTGAGGGTTATTTGTCGCCAATAAGCTTTGGATCACATCCTACGTTGGAAATGCGTTGCTACTCCTACACACCTGATTGTTCAGTCAGACAAATCGATTAAATAAAAATTTAGCGTAGAGACTCCAAACGGTCAGTCAATGAGAACAGTAAAATTATTCATTAATTAGAAATATGAAAATACAGTAGACTATTTTCGGGGAAAACGATTTGGCGTTTAAACACTGAACTTTATTCTTGAAACAACCCCTCATTACATCTTCATTTCTAAAATGCTCAGTACGCATTACGGATTTTTAAAACTAAAACTGTATATTGATTTCCAGTCGCCATTCGACTCGAATTAACCAATTAATCTGCTAGGCGCCTCAAACTGATATGATATTTAAAATAGGTAAACTCTTACAGTGAGAAATATATTTGAAATTTATTTTTGATCACTTGATTTTATTGAACACAAAAAATTGAAAAAATTTCAAGTCTAGCAAGTCGATTAAATTTTCTGCGACATTAATTCTCATTATCAATATTAATCACACCGCAACACCTTCAGAACTTAAGTGGTTTCCAATTTACTACTACTTCAGTTGTCCAGTTTCATTAGTTCATGCTACACTATCAAAGAAGGTGGAAATACCACCTTTAACCTACTTTTTTGTCAACAACACCCTCGTAGAACTGAGATGTTTAACTGTTATATGAAAAAAAGCTAGAACCAGTTCCTTATAAAGTTACCCAGGATGAGTATTTGTAGTGTGTACTGTGTGTAACGATCAAGAACAGAGTCTTTTCGAAAGGCATTACGGTCGCCGCTAGACCTAAAGCGTCCATCCGAAAAACGTATCACTTCCCTCAGGATGCCCTCCGCAAATACACTCTGCGTCGATCTCAGGTAGGAAACCTGACGATTAATCATTGTAAATTTCACCTGTTTCTCAGCAAGTTCAATTTCCGGTAGTGAGAATTTGTACCACCCTCGGAACTTCCCTGATATGCCAACGCAGCAGTGCGTTTCAGCGAGCTCGACCATGAGACGATTTCAGTGAAGGAGATCGCAAGTTGCTTAAGTAAGCAACAACTTATCATGATACAGGGAACCAACCGTATCAAGTGTTGAGGTTCGTAGTCACGGGCTAGTTCGTTATGTGAGCTACCTTTCATATGTCCATGTCAACAGATTAGGGAGAACTGATACCAAGAAGTGGGAATAATTTTTAACATCACCTTATGTATATTAGGGAATTGTTCTCGAATTATTTTTAAGATGAAAGGAAGTAGCACTTTGTTGTCTTTTATCCCGCTTAGCACACCTGAGGGTCGCGTGCCGACCTCCTCTTTTTACGGAGCCGTGACGCCGTGTCTGGGGTGAGGCGGGCGAGCAACTGGGTCGGCCGCATTCCTGTGCCGGCCCGTCCTAGGAGTGCACGCCCCCCCAGTAATAAACTTCAAGCGGAAACTTCGTGGGCATCACTCGGAAATAGACCAGCCCCCTGCCCGCGATAAAATGGCACAAAACTCAAACAGCGAGCTTCTTGCGCCAGCTGAATGACTTTTATGAGATTCCGCGATAAGGGCAGGCAAAGTAGGCGCCCAATGTAGAGGATGAACTGGAGTTAAAGAAATTTCTCAACCCCAAGATAACTAGACCAGACGTAACGTCACTTGCTCCTTGAGTGTACTGCTGCTGTATAAATATGAAAGCACTGGTATTAAGTGTAATGGTTTGTTCGAATTGTGAATGAGAAGAAAAGTAGGGACAAATCAAAATCCAATACCATCAGTTATAAACTACCCCTGAGAAAGATAACGAAGTTAAGTCCCTATCAGAAGCTAGAATCATTCTCAACAGCGTTGTATGCACTCACCCCATACACACTGCAGTGAGGTTTCGGATTTAATCCAAAACCTTCGTACATAATCTAGTTATGTACTGCCCACGTACTAGATAACTAAATGCCACTCGACGCTAAGAATCGAAACAGATCCTTACCAACTGAAGCCACGAGGAGAGTGAACAAGGCTTAAAAGAAACAGACCAAATGCCATTTTGCTAACCAGTTAATTGTGAAGCTCTATTAGGGCCGTATTTAAGCATAGGATACATAGGCTGTAGCCTAGGGGCCCGCACCACAACCCTGGTCCAGTAGCAGAGCTAAAAAAAAAAAAAAAGGTCGCCCATAAATTTTTGTTGGGCCGAATTTCGAATATTTCGAAATGTAAGCATCCATAGCCAGAGGCAGCCAGGGCCACTACCGACAAGGGAAGCCCGCACCACGTGTATAGCCTAGGGGCCCACGGAGCCTAAATGCGGACCTGAGTTCTATGAGACAATTCTTGACTAGGTTATAACTGGTAAAATTACATCGCACCATTATTTTCACCGACTTTATGAAGAAATCAAGGTTTTATAGCTAATCCTTTTAAGCGGGATCATTCCTTAAAATTGTAGATAGTGATACAGAATAGTATCAGTCAACCAAGAGAAAGTAAACGAGAGAAACAGCTTCTTCACTTGGTTTCACCAATCTCCCTAACTGCCATAACTGATTTCATATATACTAACGTGCTTAACGTCTTGGCAGCGATATATTCTGAGAATGGCCAGTGAATACGACTATGAACCATGTAAGCTAGCTACAAATGTCTTTATTGAATTATTATTAATCACAGGCAACCCAAATTCTTTAATTTTTTTAAAATCATAAACGTTTCACCTCTCGTTAAGATGATGTTAGGAGTTTCCGTGGTTGAGAATTACCGCTTCTTTTAGGTAGTTTGATTCACAGTTGGTTCACATCAAAGATATGTGTAAAATAAGTGAAATGTACTTAGCAACAATCACTAGTGATCAGCTGGCGAACATGACAACACCAAAGTATCATTACTGATTCGTCGCTGACGTTACCCTCCACGGGAGGCAAAATACACACTACATTAAACAAAAGTAAAACAGTTGCACAAGCTTTATTTAATAACAGTTCAACGCAACTGCGGCATAAAAATAAGCTGTAAACGAAACTTTGTGTTGTGTTTTCTTGTATACAAATGTTCTATTTTTCAGGAGTAAAAAAACAATCCGTTTCAGAATTTGCCAAGATATCATGTTATTAACTTAATGTCACCTGCAATAGCTGAATTTGAAACAGAACTGAACGCAAGAAGAAATCTTGGATAGATGGACTATCATTCATAGCGTCCAGCAGCTTTTTCCTAGGCAACGGACAGAAACTTTTGCTATGTTTACCACCAAAATCCTGGGAGCCAGATAAGGAACATGAAAAAACAAGAGTAGGCAGTTCATTCATGTGGCCTCAAAAAGACATGAACCCGAGATAAGACTTATACGATATCAAGCTTAATCACAAACCCTGTTTCTATGAGCGAACAGTGATCCCTAAATCCTTAAAATGAGGAAAGGTAAGGAGTAGTGTTGTAAAAAAACGGTTTTTTTTCTGGCTTGAAAAAAACATGAAAAAAACTTTGAAAAAAAACATGTTTTTTTTCTGGAACATGTTTTTTTTTCACAATTACTAAATCTCAAATTTGTAAGGCAGTTATCGTTTAAAATGACTGTTTTAGAGTTTATTCTAAGTACTTATCTTAGTTTAAAATCTACTATATTTTTCTGGTTCAGTTGGAAAAAAAAAAAAAATTACGAAACTATTGGCAAAATTGACTGAAATTTTCTTTATGAACGGGGATTTCCCGAAGAGACTAGGTTGCGCGAGAAGGAATCCCCATTCCCCATTGTTTGGATTGATACTTGCTATTTGAAATAGTGCTGCTAGTCCTACAAAATTACCTACAGACCTTTTAAAAAAATTAGGAATTTAAAATTTATCCACGGTTTTTTGCCTTATTGGGCTTTCCTTATATTCGTATACTTGTTAACTCTCAGAGTATAGTGGTACTGACTCATTAAATTGTCAGCAAGGGAGCGTGCATAAACCACATAGCTCCATTTTGGCCTCCTGTGAACCCCCACGTAGCCCTACGTGGCTTTTGCCTACCCCCTTCCCCCCTCCCCCCTCCCCCTCCCCTCCGCTCACGAAGCACGTAGCTTTCTTCCGTTTTGATTCCAGAAGACATTTTGTACTGTTTTCCCTTGTCAGACTATTGTAAATTACATACGGATATACGAGGTTTGTTACAAAAGTAATGAGATTGGCAACACTGCGGGAGATCTGGCATTGTTGTGTCTACTGGCTGATGCTAAATCTGATTGTTGATCCCTTCCACTTCCTCAGTCTGAGTTACAACTCCATACAGTTAACACATTAGTTTTGACAGCGCCATTAATAAAGTTGTGTTTTCATTGTGCGTCACAGAAATGGAGCATCGGAATTTAGAGCAACGTTGTGCGATAAAGTTTTGGGTTAAACTTGGTGAATCCGCGAGTGTGACTTTTGTAAAGTTGAAACAGGCCTATGGGGAACAGTGCTTATCGAGAGCACAAGTTTTCCGCTGGCACAAATCATTTTTGGAAGGCCGAGAACACGAAGAAATGTCGAATGAGCAAATCAAAGATCAAGACCATGCTGATTTGTTTTTTTGACAGGAAGGGTATCGTGCACAAAGAATTTGTTCCACCAGGACAAACTGTCAACCAAGTGTTTTATAAAAGTGTCCTTGAAAAGTTGAGGAAAAGAGTGATCCGTGTGAGACCAGAAATTGCAGACAAGTGGATGCTTCATCATGACAATGCTCCGTGTCACACCGCCATTTTCATCCGTGAATTTTTGACCTCGAAATGCATTACTGTTGTTCCTCAACCCCCTATTCACCTGATTTAAGTCCTTGTGACTTTTTCCTCTTCCCGAAATTGGACTAAAAGGACGTCATTTTGGAACTCTAGAGAACATTCAAAAGACTGTGACCGACCAGTTAAAAGCCATACCAATTGAAGACTTCCAGCGCTGCTACCAAGAGTGGGAATCACGACTCCGCCGATGTATAGCTGCCCAAGGGAACTACTTTGAAGGGGATAACATTGTTGTTTGAAAATAATAAAAACTTTGGTTAGTATGAAATCAGTCTCATTACTTTTCTAACACACCTCGTAATTAACTGAGGGAAATAAATACTCACATGCTGTTGTGAGTTCAGTTCCTCATTTTAACTGTGAAAAATGTTACGAAAGGAAAGTTACGTGGCCAGGCTCGGAACCCCCCCCCCCCTCTCCCCACGTAGCTCAGCGTAGCCTTCCAGCTAACCCCTCCTCCCTCTGGACCGAGCCACGTAGTTTGTGTACGGTCCCTAATTATGAATCTTTTCCTTGCAACCGTTGGTGTAAACAAACGATTGAAAAGAAGTAAAGCTCCTATTTTGTATGATAATAGATTTAAATTCAAACTTAAAAGACGGTAATACAGAACTATCGGTACAGTCTTTATACACAGTGTGTACTTTGCTCACAATTTAAATTTGCAATCTCAAAATCTTTTGCGTACATTACAAGAACAACCAGTAAAAGAAAATTTAACTATTTCTGAAGTTATGGATCTAGAGGAGACAGAAGAAGAGACAGAAAATTCCGACACCGACCGAACTAGTGTTGGTAGTGCTGATACTAGTGAATGTGGTACTGCCATAGAGGATGAATAAAATTATGTTACCTATATAGATACACTTATGAATCAATATGTGAGACATTATATGATTCAGTAAGACTTAAAACACACTTGTAAAATGGAAGTTCCTTAAATAAAACTATAATTTATCAAATATATTGTTTTGTGAAAAAAAACAAAATTTAGAAAAAAAACACGGGTGCTAGGTTTTTTTTCATGTTTTTTTTTTCACAAAGCTGAAAAAAAACTTTTTTTTTTCAGTTTGCAACACTAGTAAGGAGTAATTGGGAGGGGAGGGTGTTAGATATCACTATCTATCTGGGAACCGTGTAAGGTGTTTTCTGTGCGCTAGCTGTTAATTAGCTTGTGGTAGGGGTAATTTTTTAGGAGTAAGTTGTGGACCACTCTAGCATTCGCCAATATGACAAAGGAAAACCGCCTGAAACTCGAAAGAGACAGCGAAAATATCAAAGAGCCGGTAATGGGAATGATGAGTGAAACTAGATCCGTACTGTGATCATCACAAACTGGGTGGCCCAAGCCTGCGAGACGAGGCCCCACTGATGGATGTTCTCTGACCGGACACTGACAACTCAAACGTCAATTAGCGTCGGTAATACATCAGCGCGAGGGGAAGTTCCGCGCATTAGGTAGCCATCAGTTAAACTGCACCACCAGCACGGAAAAAACACACACAACAGGAGTCTTTGAAAGGGTACTTTTATTTCGCTGCATTTCGTATACTTCCATCAATTTCCAAGCTTCCAGCAAAAACCACTGTCCAGAAGTAGTGCGGAAACCCAACATCAACTCAAGAATATTTAAACGAAAACCTTGCCTCAATCAATACCACGTCATTATTTATAATCTTGCTCTGTCTAAGAGCGTTCAATTTACCTTAGAGTAATAAATTAAACCCTCATGATCTATCTCAGTTGTAAATCGATTAAAGGAGCCTAGTATATCATTAGATTACGATCTATTTGAACAATATATAAACCGGCCAGCGATTCGAACAATGCGCAATAAGGATTCGTACTCCAATTATAGTAATTAGTAATATATTATTGCGGTAGATCAGACAACAGTCACTCTGCGAAAAATCAAAGTTTGATACACTGGTCAGCCATAACATTATGACCACCTACCTAATAGCCAGTATGCCCAGCTTTGGCATGAATAACAGCGGCGACGCGTCTTGGGTTAGTAGTTGGTAGGTCGCTGGAGGGAGTTGGCACCACATCTGCACACACAAGTCACCTAATTCCCGTAAATTCCAGGGAGGGTGGCGATGGGCTCTGACGCCACGTTCAATCACATCCCAGTTGTGTTCGATTGGGTTCAGATCTGGTGAGTTGGGAGCCAGCACATCAATTGCAACTCGCCACTGTGTTCCTCGAACCACTCTATCACACTCTTGGCCCTGTGACATGGCGCATTATCTTGTTGAAAAATGCCACTACCACTGCCTTTGGGAAACGTGGTCGTCATGAAGGGGTGTACGTGGTCTGCAACCACTGTACGATACTTATTGGCCATCATGGTGCCTTGCACGAGTTACACTGGACCCTCAAGAAGCTGTTTCCCTGGAAAACGACGGATTCACACACTCCCATCGGCATGATGAAGAAGGTATTGGGATTCATCAGACCATGCAACGCTCTGCCACTGCAACACAGTGACGATAGCCACGTGTCCATTTCAGTCGTAGTTGCCGATATTAGCACATGCTTGGGTCGTCGGCTGCGGAGGCCCATCGTTAGGAGTGTTCGGTGCACTGTGTGTTCAGACACACTTGTAATCTGTACAGCATTGTCTGATGTTAGTCCCGCCACAGTTCGCCACCTGTCCTGTTTTACCAGTCTGCCCGCCTTCGACGTCCGACATCTGTAATTAGGGATGGCCGCCCAATCCCTCGACGTTTGGACGTGGTTTCACCTTGGTTTCGCAACTTGTTGAAGACACTCGCCACAGCACTCATCGAACACCGACAAGTCGTGCAGCCTCCGGGTCATCACAATCTGCCCTCGGTCAAACTCAGATAGATCGGCGCCTTCCCCATTCCAAACACGGATAGCACGCTCACTGATACTACATACACCGTGCGTGTGTCTGACTAGCAGTCATTCCTCGTCAGGTGACGCTGCTATCGCCTGGACGTGTTTATATCGATAGTAGGTAGTTAGTCATAATGTTCTGGCTGATCAGTGTATTTGCTATGATTTATTTAAAAGTCTATCAAATACGCGCATAGTATAGTAATTTCACAGCAGATAAAATGGCTCGCAAACAAAGTATAGAATGTGACTGACCGAGTTCATGGCAATAATCTCTACAATGGACCTCCAGAAATCCATCGAACGAAAGTGGTAAGGTGTGAAACGATTTAATATTGCTTGAAATGTGTTCATAAAGCCAACATATATGCGATTGTAATCAACCCGCATGTAATTAATATCAAACTTACAAACTTCATAATATCCTTTTCAATAGGTATTATCATAAGTGTTTTAAAAAAAATATTCGGAGTAGCTAGGTACGTAGTGATAATTTGAGTAGCTACTAAAGTACGAAGAAAAAATTAATTAAGATACTGTGTATGAATTTACAAATAATAAATATTAAATCACCTTATGGATATAAATAATAATCCAAATTAGAAACGAAAGCAAATGCACCAGATACATGATACCGCATCCCTAGCTCAATTCGATCCAGTTCCAATGAAATTTATTACAGGTAATATCTATCCCAGCCATTAGGAGGCATTGCATTGTGAATTGAGAAAACTTTCAATAAATTAGTATCGAAAGACTTCTAATTGTATGAAAACATTTGCTTGTTTTGCTTGAAATAACAAATTATTTTTGATGCAAGCACTTTTTGTATTTGTTGTTTAAACGTAGGATATGGGCGACGATCATTATCTATTACCCGGCCATTCAAACTATTTGGCTGCCCTGGATGGAATTAATCCTGCATTGCAGCTTTCTTGTGAAATTTTAACTGGGATGTTTTAAGAATGCTCTACCCAATAAAGGAAGTGTATTTACCTGTTACTGCTTTGTGTGAATGACTATGATGTGTGTGTGTTTAGTGTAGTGTGTAGTTTTGTGTCCTGAAGGAAGGGTAAAATCTAATACAGCAAGGGACCGCCCAGCTTAGCTTCCCCCATTCGATGGGCGAATCGTCATCAACATTATCGAATGTCCTCGTTGCATAAACACTGCGGTGAGATTTTGATTGATAGGGATTGTTCACTACCACCTCTCCCACACTTCGGGCCAAGACCTGAAGATGAAAATTTCTTCTGCCATCAGAAATCGCACATGCTAACTCCGTGTCATTGCCGGACACCATCACATTGCCGCAACCACCTGAGCCAACACGGTGGGCATATGGTAGGCAGACCAGCACAAATTGTTTCACGCCTCAATTTAGCTGACTTACCATGGCCCGCACATTTGCCTGCCTGGCCGGTCCAGCTACCAAGAGCGGGCCGCGGGAAGGGACTCGCCTGTGCTTGCAGGGCTGGCGAGCGTCTGTCTATCCGTCGCCCAGATGGTAAAGATCAAGCGCCCGGATAGCTGAAACGACACTAGGCGAGGGCTGACTTGTGGCGCGTGCTGATCTGTACACTTCGGCCGATGTTGCGCGGCCTACAAAACCACGCGACGTGGGAAACCACCTTAAGAAGGCAGAGCTAGACGTCAAAATGTCGTATTTTTAAAACAAAATGCAGAGGGACGTCCGTGAAGACTTCATTGCAATCATATGCCGGGAATGTCTCCATTCTTAAACATTTCATGAAATAGACTTAGTAATAAGAATGGACTAAAAGTTACTTCTTTTACGGCTGCGCAAGTTTTATTTCTCAATAAAAAAAAATAAAAAAAGACTTTGGACCTTACTTGACAAGCTCACGATCACACGCTGAGGTAAAAAAAAATTGTATTCGTTCCCCTGGAAAATAATTTTACAAACATTTAAAATACGATGTCCGGGTCTGGATCAAAGCAACATATGAACGCGTGAATTTGAAGTCTCCAGCTTATTTTGCTTACTGGACAGACAGCGGAGCGACAATACAATTTCGTTTCGGTTTGAGAATGATAACTGATAATTATCCCCTTTTCACTGAGACCCGAACATGTAGGATACGCTGGAGGAAGTTCTCCGTGGTAGTTTTCTTGGTAAATTTTACTGTGCTGGATTTTCCTTGCCTTCCCTAATGATGGAAGTTCTCATGCCAGTTACTGTTTTTGTGTAGATGAGTGTAGATGATGATGATGTTGTGTGTAATGTATTGTTTGTGTTGTGAATGAATGAAAGATGAAGGAAGGGACAGGATGAAACCCAGTGCCGACCCATTCAGACCTGCTGTTCTCGCTTCGGATATTTCGAACAAAAATAAAGTTTAAATGAGACATCAAGGAATATATTTCCCTGGAAAGTGAAATGAGCCACGGCAACGTTAGGATCAGTCCGTAGATAGGTGTATGATCAAACTCATTCTGATATTCTCTTCAGATGAAGATTTGAACAGTAAAAAATGCTTTGTCAGAAACACGAATAAGAATGGTTTCTTGAAATAAGGGAGCGCCCATTAATTACGTTAGCTCAAATAGGGAGGAAGTCCTGTGAAATCTCAACAGGGGGAGAGGGGGGGGGGGGCAAATAAACCTCACGTCAACTTTATTTCAGATCACCGACCCTTAAAAAAAAAAGTCTCTAAAATTACGAGGGTGACCTCACGCTAGGGGCAGGGGGGGGGGTCCCACCAGAATGGGGGGTTGCACCAAAAGGGGGGGTCCCACAAGGATGAGAGGTCCTACCAGGAGGGGGTCTCACCAGAAAGGGGGGTCCCACCAGGAGGAGGAGTCCCACCAAAAGGGGGGTCACACCAGAAGGGGGCGGGGGATCCGGATTTATAAAAAAAACACCTCACGTAATTAATGGACGCCCCCTAATATACATAGCATTAAAAAAATACTAAAATGAGTTCAGACAGATTTTGAGTTACATTTTTCTGTGAGTATTCGGTGGAAAAAAGCAATTCTTTTAAACTATGCTTATCACCATTAACAGTAGATACAAATACGCACGGGGTCAAAAAGTGTTGTTACTTGGAAAAAAGAATTAAATCCAAACTTACAAAGTGGTCGTAAATTTGTGTGGTTTCTAAAAGCACTCTTCTCTGAATTTAAAACGCCTTGAGTGAGTGAGAAGATGACTGCTTCATAAAAAAGACCATTCGAAATTTTAACCTGCAATTACAAATGACCAAACTGAAAAGTGCCATTATATTTTCCAGAAGACAGACCTACAAACCAATTTTCTTCATATGAAATCTTATAGAAAATTGAAGACTTAAACGCATTGTATTAATTGGGGGAACTAATAAATGTTTCCTTTAAACCAAGGTTTATCAAACTTATAGCTCCCCGCAACCCCTGTAAGATTTCGTAGACAATAACGAACCCCCTTTTAAAAAAAAGTTGATTTTTTTTTTTTTTTTTTTTTTTTTTTTTTTTGCAAAGCATTAACCGGAAACATGCTTTTTGTTACACTGAAAAGGAAAAAGGAGAAAAATACTGCAGTAAATAATAAGTTATTTTTTAAACAAATAAGAAATTATAATTTTAATCTGAAGACCCCTGGTGCTTCAGTTCCAGACAACAATTCCTTGTCATATGTTCATCAGAGAATATGTGTCTTGGAGCAGGCAGAATCTTTCCCTGGCTGCAGTACCCAACAGGTGGGACATTTTGCACAGCCAGTGGCTCTACCGGACAGGGGAGGGGGAGATACAGCAACAGGGTGGAGCCAGAGAGGATCAGGGGGATTAAAGCTCCCCGGTGTGGAAAATGGAAATGGTGTCCATCAACTCTGCTCCATTAAAGCCTGGTAATGCATCATGACACTCACTATTCCAGTTCAATACCTCGCTTTCAGAATTCAGCACTGGTACCATTACAGGAGAAGCGGCAGAGAAAACGATACAACTAAAATCTCAGATCGAGTCCAAAAATATTTTTTTCAAGGAGAAGATAAAAGAACCATTATTTAAAATTCGATGTCATAGGAGAGTCAGCAATTGTAACAAAACGCGTTGTGCGCAATTGAGACGTGCGCTTGTCATACCGACAACTAATCAGAAACATGGTCACGCAATTAAACTCAGCTGATGGAATAAATAATTAGTGACTAAACGCAATCAGTGCATGACTGAGTCTCACTTACATGAAATGTTGCGAACAGTACATTCTCTAATTCAGAATCGTGAACTTATTCGTGAAAGCTTCCTACACACTACGATTTTATGCTGTTTCCTAAACCAGCGGTTCCCAATTTTTTTTGGCCACGGAACCCTAATTGATCATACATTTTTTGGCGAATCTCCATTTTTATAAGCATAAGCTGAAAAACCAGTCTTACATCGGTAATTCGTCACAAAGGGAAGCAGAACCATGATACCTTTTTCACGGCGCGATTATGACTCTTATCAACGAAAATTTTATTTAATTCTCGGACGGAACACGGAACCCTAGTGACTCTTCCAAGGAACCCCAGGGTTCCGCGGACCAACAATTGGGAACCACTGAACTACCAATGAAAGTTGACTTGAGCCATAACGGAAATCGATGGCAAAGCAGTACTACACACTCTTAAAGAACGGTTATGCTATTTTTTTTTTATGCCTGTTCTTACTTATTTCGTTGCTTTTCAAGTTTCTTCGTCTTTCAAATAAAAAACTGCTTTCATATGGCATACGCACTTCGTTTTTAATTGCAGACATCTTCAATATCCCAGATCACAGATGTAAATGTTAATAGTCAATAACCAAATCTACCCAAAAAAAAAAAAAGTTTTCTGCCTTGACGCATGTTCGAGACTCCTACGAGAACAGTATAACAATGTCACACTGGGGAAGACAACGAGAAACCATCCAAGCTGATCTTCCCAGACGTTGCATTGAGGGTAAACATATCCCATGGTAATAGCCTACGCTCGGACATGGGCAAAGAGTTCAGGGGCGGATCCAGGGAGGGGGGGCTAGGGGGCCAAGCCCCCCCACCAAAAAGTATGTAGGTCTACCTCCGACATTCTAATTTTGGAGACCTTTTTTTTTAGCTCTACGGATTCGAGGTCCGAGGGGACTATAAATACTACCTTTTGCCCGACTCAAGCCCCCCCCCCCCACAGCCAAAATCCACTGAAGGCAATCCTCTCCAAACCAAAATCCACTCAACCAGAGTCCCCCCCACCCCCCACCCCCAAACCAAAGTCCGCTCAAGCCCCCCCCAAAGCAAAATCTTGGATCCGCCCCTGAAAGAGTTCATAAGAAGAAGATCAATTCTGTGGGTACACATATTATTACTCGAATTTTTTTATTTACAACAGAACAGACGGCAAACGATGGACACGACACTTAATTAAAATCAACCATGCCCTAGGCTCCAACTGGCAACACCTGCAGCTCAAGGTAATAAGGAAACGTCCCTTAATTACGTAAGCTGAAACGGGGGGGGGGGTCCGGCAAAATCTCACAATGTGGGGAGGGGGTCAACAGAAATCTCACGTCATCTTTTTAATTTCTTTAAGAACAGCAGAGCTAAAAAATAAAATAAAACAGAGGTATACAAACTACTTGCGACTTCGAACCCAACGTTAAGGGCGGAGGGTCTTACCGCGCTTGAAAACAAGAAGAGGGGAGAAAAAATCTCCAAAAGCTGCTAGGTCTCAGCAGGGGCGGGTGTCGCACCAGATGGAGGGGGAGGATGGTCCAGATTTCCGGAAAAACACCTCACGTAATTAATGGACGCCCTCTAACGCTAACCTCTACGTTACAGTAGTCGGCCAGTAGCTCTGTTGAAGTCTTAAGTCTTCAGGATGTTTTAACAGGTACACGCAGGCATGTCAGTTCTCGCGATAACTCTTGTAGTTTCACTCCACAGTATCCGTTAAGTCGTTATTTACTTGCTTTCCAGAAATTTTGCATCTTCGCGTAAATTATTTGCATGATGGCTCAACAACTTTCAGGTATTAGTAAAAATAGATGTACGTGTATTTTTGTGACTTGTCATTTATGAAGAACCATAATAACATTTTACCAAGTACATTCTGTAACAATTATTTATTGCTTCTGAACTTCCACATGGCAGAATGGCTTAACAGGTATATTACAAATTAAACTACAAGAGATTTTAAACGGAGATAGTGATAAATAATTACGCTATTAATTGACCATCAAAGCGTTATTAATGTTTTCGGTATGATGACAAGTGACAAGCTAATCAATCAGTTAAATGCTGTCTAGTTAACACCGCTTCCACGAAAGGACAACTGTAGAGTTAACGACGCCAAAGAGCCCATCAATCAAAAGCGGTGGTTAAAAATGAACTCCAGGAATACGATGAGTGAGTGATAACGCTCAGGAATGGCATTCGGGAGGACGCGGGTTCAAATACCCGACCGACCATCTACACTTCGCTTTTCCACTGTTTCCCGAAATAACCCAGGCCAAATGCCGGGATAATTCTTTCAAAATGCCATGGTCAAATTCCTTCTAGTATCTTGTCCTCAACTCACTTGGGTCTCTGATGACATCGCCGTCGACGAAGCGTAAACCACAAGGGCCGGCGTTAGGGGGGGGGAGGTAAATGATGCGGACTTAAGTAAGAAACAAACATCAGTGCAACTGTAAGAGCAACAACCAAACGCCAGTTCGAGTTCTACCAGTATAAGGTATATTCCGATTCTTCTTCTATCTTGCACTTATCCCGCTATTACAGGGTCGGCACTTTTTTTTTCAGGATGCGACGTGTTTGGGATTAGTAGGCTTGTCGCCGAGTCTGTCTCCCGGAAAGGGAATTTTGTTGCTATCTATCTGCGAAACGTGTAGCTATATTCTTTGTTCGTCAAGTGTATTTTTTGTTTGTGTTTTATAAGAATGAGATTGGGGACCGTCCCGGCATTCGCCTTGGTGATTGCGGAAAAATCGCCTAAAAATTGCAGTCAGGACGGCCGGTATGCAGAAACCAGGACTATATCCTGCCCCGCAGTACCTCCCCGAACCAGTGTGCGGCGTCTTAGCGAACTCAGACACACTGGTTGGTATGTTGACATCTTTCAATTAATTGAGAGTAACTCAAATTATTCAAAAATTAGAAAAAAATTCAGACTTCACTGCAGTATTTGCCAGTGAAATCACAGGCATGTACATGTAGATATTAAGTAATAAAATATCATTTAAAAATATCTGCTACTAATACATATATACGTTGCCATTCTTGCCTCTACAACCCCTTAATATAGCATTTCACAAATAAAGAATACAGTAACACACATCTCACAGGCTCGAAACTAATCGCATATGTAGTTATGATCCGTAAAAAGAGACACGCGGAAGCCCTTGGGGGAAACATGTACAGCCCTTTGTCTGGTGAACGCCAGCAAGCCGAGCAGTTTAACCGCGCAAGCCATTAAAGAGACAAAACGGAGTCGGCGGCTTACAGGCGGTGTCAAGTCAATTCGTCATATCGTGTACACTACTGACGAGATTCTTTGGTATACGGATGTGTGTGCTGCATGAAAAGAGGAATTTTAACCATAAAAAGCACTGTGCAGAAAACAGGATAACATACTTCTAGCTCAAAAAGGGATAAAGTAAAAATTAAACGGCTCAAGAAATACAAGGTAACTTTTATCTTTCCGATTATGATTTTTACCAAATCGCAGTATAGATGCTTTATTTAAAACATCATTTTTTAAAGATTATTACTGATTATGGGATACAATATCAGCCGAATATCCGCTTCTGGTAACGAAGGGTCGTGCTCAATATTTTTGGCGAACTTTTCCAGTCATTTGGCTTGTATCTACCCGAATGTTTACTTTTAGTTCCTAAATTGCCCCTTTCCTTTATGTAGCCTATCCGCTACCAAAAAATACCACCAGATTTTAAAACTATTCTTCCCGAAATGCTTGAAGCAAAATTTCTGTTATATTCTCTGTTGATACGGTCATTTCACTTTGCAACAACATAATTATCTTTATTATTACTACTTTTATATATATATGCTCTATTGTTATTATTGTCGTTTCTTCGTGAGGATTTTCTTACTTTTGTTTATACTTAATGCTAATTCTACTCCCAGTGTTTTATTTATACTATTCAGTAATGTCATTTTCATCCGCTTGCAAGACAAAATCAGCAAATCGCACCATTGTTTTCCTCTAACCGCTATCCAACATTTAAATTTTTCTTTCACTTCCTTAATAAGAACAAAACTTGAATATGAAAGAGTTAAAAATAAAAATTCGGTAAAGACGAAAGAAGGCAACATGGAAATTGTAATGAAAGAATTTAAAATAAAAATTCGTGAAATCCTGGGAAATCTCCATCAGTTAACATGGTCCATATCATTTAAATTAAATAGAAAAATCTATCGTCGCCACTATACCAACTGCCAGAGACTGGTCTTTCATTGTAGCCTCCTGATTATAAATTATACGCTGTTTCGACATTGTAAACAAGTGTTTTCTAAAATTTTAATATAACATAACGGAAATATAATTTATTATTTCCATTAATGAGCTAAATTTGCACATCAAATTAACAGCTCTTTATTTTGGTTGCTGGGATATGGATATTAAGAAAAATATACCACCTGTTCATTTCCAAATTGGCTAAAAACTTGAGAAGATATGCAAATTGAGTAAAAACAACGTTTTCGGTAACCTTATCACAGTTATTCGACTCTATGACAGTTTGTCGAAGTTAGCTATTCTCATACCGCAGTGAAATACTTTATACAAGCCGATCTCTATGGCGCTATGGAAGGTCCACCAACCAGCATATCTTCGCTTCCGTTTTCTGGACTCACAGGTCATAAGTGATCATCTTACAGAATAATGGAGCTAAATAATTTAAAATCACACCAGCGTGAATTTCCTTTAAAAAAAGATTTTCAGCTATTCTTATATACTGTAATTATGCAGATTACTACAACTAAATGACCAACGTTAGCGCATGGTGGTGAAGTCTATACAATCCGAAAACGGTTAACATCAGTGGAAGTACTGATTATGCTAGATGTAACCTACCTCAGAACATACGGAAGAAGGAAGTCGTAAAGGAAGAGCAGAAACAATCGAGGAATACTAAAGAAGTATCGAAACGCCGACCCCGGCAGCGTAGGGGATAGCGTGCTAGCCTCGCGTTGCAGGGGTCGCCGGTTCGAGTCCGGCCAAGGGCATGGGTGGTTTTAATTAAGTGTTGTGTTTGTCTTGTGTCGTCTATACCAGGTAGAATCAATAATACATTGAGTGATACAATACATACTTGCAAACTACAAGATTACATAGTGCTGGCTGTATGGCCTCGCAGCCAAATGCCATTTGAAAAAAATGGTAATAGCAGGCTGCAACAGTAGATCCATTCCGACAGCCAATACAAAATGTTGAATTGTGTGCTTTTTGTAAGAGGATCTTTCGGGTGCAAATGCGAATGATGCACTCCGCCCGGTGGGTAAGCGACAACGTTAGGACCCGGTATTCGGAAAGGCACAGGTTCAAAACCTCGTACGGCAATTTAGATTTTGATTTTCCGAAACCGTATCAGACGAATGCCGGGATGATGCCTTCGAAAGGACATGGTCGAATTCCTTCATGTTCCTTGCCCCAGCTCCTCCCGGATCTAATGAAATCGACGTTGGCGAGCCGTAGTGCCCAAAACAAAATAAAAATCGAAAGACGTCTGGAGGCCGTAACACAAGGAATACTATACGAATGATGATGATCAAGATGTAATGCAGCAACATCCTATTTGAATGTTCATTTGTAAAGACTTTGTCACAAACCTTATCGTAATATTTCATCGTCTACCCAGAAAGGAAGGCAAGGATTTTCACGGCTTCCATGGAAACACTGGTGGCCATTATTTCAATGGTCAATATACAGCGTTTAGAATTGCTCAACGTTTTCTTGTGAGTGGTGAATTGTGCATTTACTTGAGGCATAATGCAACCTGAGAACCCGACCTCGCCTCGTGTTTTCTGTGCTCAGAAGTCACGGCTGGCTGGTCCGCATTTCCCAGCTCCGTTAGCTCTCGGCTCATCAACCACGGGATTTCTCAGCCTTGACGGCTCACGGACACACACCGGAACGAGCTCGGCAGATATTTTTTTTTATTATTTAGGGTTTTACGGTCGTCGATGTCGGTGTCATTATAACCAGGAGAGGATAGGCAACGGGGGGTGGGGAGGAGTTGAATTTGATCAAGGCATTTTGGCAGAACCATTGGCGATAAGGAAATCGGCCACATCCTTTATGAAGGAACCATCTGACATACGCCTGGACTGATTTCGAGAGACCATAGAAAATTGAAATCAGGATGGCCCGACGGGAAAAGCCCTAGCGTTAAGCGCTCACTCACCAGTCTCGGTAAGGGGAAAAATAACACATCAGATAGGCCTATCAGTATGGAAATTCCTTGATATTATCTCCGTGGGTAGAAGAAGGCGAAACAAATGTCGAAGTAAAATATTAATGTGGTGTAATGGCTCAAGGAGAAACAATCAATATGCTGCATTCCATATGACACTGTCTTGTTAACACAAAAGAGTGACGATTTTGAGAAATTACAGAACTTCGAGAATCATATACTAGAAATTTTTTGACTAAATATAAATCAAAGTAAGACAAATATCATTAATTGTAGAGAAATGGCAACAAATATTGTGAAAATCCACTTCAGTCGCTGTTTCTCCAGCTATAGTTCTTACAACCTGCAATTAAACATCCTGAAATGAAATCTTTGAGTTTGTATACGTGATAACGCATCGGCTTGTAACCACAACAAAACTAAACCAGATACTCGTATGAAGGAAAAATATAAACTTAGGAAGCCATGTGAATAATTCACAGCACCAAAGAATAAGAACCTGAATCACTCATGTGAACAATTGGGTAAGGTAGTGAGAATGCAAACAAATAGTATACGAGCTTTAAGATTCATTGAGACCAAAGATACAAGAGCCGGGAAAGGATGGTGGCAAGTAACTGGTAAGAAATCCGTTATCACCTTTATTAAGTAACTTAGGGAAACCATTTAAAGCCAAAGACAGGGATCGTAACGATGGACCAAAGAAAATAGTGGAAACAAAGCAAGGGACCTTCACCGCGCACTGAAGTGAATGCGGGTACACAGAAGTTTGGAGGGGAGAGGAGGTCGCCATATTTAATTTCCCAAAAAACACGTGGAATATGCACACAAATCTCAAAGGAATTCTTCAAGAACCGTGGAACCGCAATTTGATGGTGGATTATTATGTAAATGGGCGACACAAATAAAAAAAATGATTTTTTTTTTGTTATCCTATTTAAATGTCCAGATATAGTGTCTCAAAAGTGATGTATTTTGGGTTAAAATGCAGAAGAAAAATTTCCCTAAAGTTAAATTTTATGGTGGACTCTTACGTAATACGACGAGACAAATACAGGGGTTGGACAAAATAATATGAACACCTGACATTTACATACTATCGATTTATTAATATGGTGTTGGGCCAACTTTTACTTGTAGAACAGATACAATTCTTCGCGGAATAGATTCATAGAGTGTCTCAATAGGTTCAAAAGGAATTTTGTCCCATTCTTGTACCAAAGCATCCGCCAATTGCTTCAATGATTTTGGAGGTAGAAATCAGTTCCTTATTCTCTGCTCTAAAACTCCCCATAGCGGTTCAATTATGATGATGTCTGGCGATTGTGCTGGCCAAGGAAGATGTTTGATGATATTCTGATTCTCCTTGAACCAGGAAAGAACCTTTTTGGCTGTGTATATGGGCGCGCTGTCATCTTGGAAGATCGCAGTGTTTGGCAGCAGAACTTCATCCTTGAGGAAATCGAGATATTCATTCGCAGTCATCCGGCCAGTGATGTGAATGAGAGGACCAGCTGAATACCACGATATAGTCATCCAAATCATAACGGAACCTCCCACATGCTTGACTGTACGACGCAGGCAGTCCGGGTCGTAGGCTTCTTTCGGGGTTCTCCATACACAAACCCGGTTGTTAGTACGAAACAACGTGAACGATGATTCATCGGACCATACCACATTATTTCAATCACCATGTGTCAAGTTTTTATGATCGTGGCACCACTTGTTTCGAAGGTTAGCGTTGGTTGCTGTTATAAGGGGTTTTGCAATTGCAGCCCTTTCATGAATGTTAGCTTTGTGGAGCTCGCGCCGCACTGTTTTTGTCGAAACACTATTACTCAGGTCTGTGTTGAGTTCTGCTGTCACTTTTTCCGCGGTAGTTTTGTGTTGTCTGGCCACAATCCTTTATAATGTTCGTCGGTCTCTGTCGATTAACTTTGGTTTTCGTCCACCATTCCTCTTCGCCGACGATGTTAACCACGTTTTGTGCATGCTGCCGTTACCGTGGATACTGTCGCTCGTGAGACGTTAAACAGTTTAGTTGTTTTCGTCATAGACGCTCCCGCTACCCGAGCTCCAACGATTTGCCCTCTTTAGAAGTCTGACAAATCACGCATTTCACCGATCGCTTGTTATAACCGTCGCAGAACAAAGCGTGTAATACACTGACACATAATCTAGACCTGCCACGTCAGATACTCCGTACATGCGCGTCACACTATTCACACGGAAGTAGTGGTGCCAACATGTACTCTATCGCATGGTATTCATATTATTTTGTCCAACCTCTGTAGAAAGTAAAGAATAAAATTTTTCGATATCTCGCTTAGTTCTCGAAACATACTGTCTCCAAATTAAGGTTCTTAGGTTGGGATGCGGCGTGGACTAAAAAATAATTTCGTCAAACCCACAATGAACTACTCGCTTGACATGCAGAGTGGATGTATTTTTTTTTTTTTTTACTATCGCTTGTGGTTAGGTTGAAACGCGGTCTGCACCACAATAAAAACGTATAAGGAACTAACTATAGCTATTACTAATTTTTGATAGTCGATATAAGAATCAATCATCAAATTGCATCGCCACGGTTATGATAGTGCTGCCTGCCTTAACACATAAAATTTATTGCGAACTATATTTCTAGGAACAATATTGCCACCAACAGGATTCCTAGTTCACGTAGCATAAATTATCACAATTAATTTCATCATATACCTTTGAGTTGGAAATGAATTAAACTAACGCACGCGCAATAATAAATTCACTAAATCGCGATGTAAACTAGTCCTGAAACATCTTGTATGCTTCATAATAATAGTAGAGTACTACTGTACTTGCTGTACTAGTAGTAGATAGGCCTACATAAATTCGCCAGGAGCATCAGTGAATTGTCTTTTTATCATACATCAAAACTCAGAAGCTTAAATTAAACCTTCAACACTCATTTAGAATAAGGCTACCCTATTATTTGCAAAATGTTAAAAAAACGTAAGATATGTTGGCTGTCTACACTACGTCAGCAAATTTTTGAGAATAACGTCATCCTACTGAGAGCTATTAATTAACTTTTTTAACAGGCATTCTAAATCTATAATGTTAGGCCCTACTCTTGCAGATATCGTATTAAACACTTCAAGAAAAGTAATTACTTTTTTTTTTTTTGTAACTGCTTTACGTCTCTTTTTAACATCGAGGTCTTTAGAGACGGGAAAGGATGGGGGGCAAGAATGGGGGCAAGGAATGGGAAGGAATTCGGCCATGGCCTTTTGAAGGAAGCATCACGGCATTTGCCTGGAGTGATTTGGGGAAACCATGGAAAACCCAAATCTGGATGCCCGGACGGGGATTCGAACCGCCGTCCTCCCGAATGCGAGGCGAGAACGCTAACCGTTACACCGCCCCGCTCGGTAAAAGTAATTACAATGTGACTAACTTATGAAATGATATTCGAGGTTGTTTCCTATCTGATATGTTTGTGCAACTGTATGCAAAACAAGCTGGCGTTATAAAAACTTTGAAATATTAGTGAATGAAATATTGAGAACAGCAAACCCAATGCTAAAAGCCAGATTTTTTGTGAAAAGCAACACGGCCGCCACGCAAGCGCAGTCGGCTCCAGAGTTTACAGAGGCTTCACTGCTTTAGCGGTACGTTGTCTCTTCTCTTTTCCTACCTCCATGATCGTAACCGCGCCCTCCCGAACACTACGCCTGAAGGTCATCGCTCAAAAACCATAATCAGTCCCAGCCTCAAGTTGTCGGGGAGAAAAAATAATGTTACATCGGAAACATTGCTAGGGTTAACACTGAACAGATACGAGACTCCAAAACAAGTAATTGATCAACCAGAAGACTTTTGCCACTTAATTTCCACCCGTCAACACTCAGGCGTAAGTATCATAACTCTGGCATATGCCATACAAGACTCGTATATAAAAAATGTGAGGCTATATACATATAACAAACACCAAGAGGGTTCCACAACAGATACATCTCGTTATAGCACTAAAATACGGTAACCATTTCACATTTACCCAACGTCTAAAAATTTATTACCTACGTACCAGCAGACATTAAGACACATATGCAAATTCTAATAATCAACAGCTGACTATATCAAGAATGTGTTCATACGCGATATCTCCAGCGGGTTACAGAAGAAGCTGTATGTGTCCTACCGAATGTGGAAGATAAGCAGATAACGCTGGGACCTGGATTTTGGGTCGATGCGATTACTCTAGGCCTAGGCGAATGCCGAGATCATTCCTTCAAAGGCCCACAGTCAAATTCCTTCCCGTTCCTTGTCTCCAATGCTGTCCCGGCTCTAATGATACCGAAGTACGAACTGTAAAGCTATAAAATAAAGCACTGGTAGTTCTGAAAAGAAATGGAAAAAACTGGAAGTTTCTTGTGAAGGAGAGGTGTGATCTCCGTCTCTACAACTTCCTTTCACCGAGCGAGGTCGGAGAGTGCCGACGCTCTGGTCTCGCATACGGGAGGACGCTGGTTCGAATCCCTGTCCAGACATCCATTGTTTCTTACTTCAAAAGATCATGATCGAATTCCTTTACTTTCTAGCACCCGGTCCTTACCCGCCTCTAATGATCACGTCAACGAGGCGAAAAGCCACAAGCAAAAACAAAACTTTCTTTCTGTACCGATAGCCGTTTACACTGCTCTATTTCGTAACAACTTAGACCCTACCTAAGAACGTCCCACATAATCAGACCTGGCGGTCGGCTAATGTGATGCTCTAAAATGTACTCTGTTATGATGGTTTCAACATACATTAACGCTCATATGTCACAGTTACCCTCCAAGTTAAAATGAGATTCATCCTAAAGTACAACACTCAGCACGTTATTGACAGTAATCGTAAATAATATTATAATGTTCTCGGGTGACTAGCCGAGTGAACAAGGTGTTTACACACTTGGCTAGACACCCGAGATCATTATAATAATTCTCAGCGCAGAGAAAATTACGTTTTGTGAAACGTAAATATATTCTAGCCTGGAGGGTTGAAGAAATCCGCCATATGGGATGTATATACCAAGGTCGTTCTGCTGCAAATGCGGACTAACTGTATACACGAACAATGCCTTATCCGTTACTGTTCTCCTCTCCTCTATATTGAAGAGTATGTCACTGCCATTCGAAATAGGAGTCCTTCATTGATTGCAGTCGTTACATTGCGCAGTCCAAAGATAGATTTTAGTACAACAGTTACCTCCGCACATCACGGAAGTGGCGTTACGTTCGTGGAGATCATTGATTACTGTTCAAAACCTGACACTTGATGATAATACGTCAATTATTGCCAAGAAAGAATATTGAATACTGGTGACAGTTCTATAGCTCGCTGTAAGAGAATAACTATTTGCGTTATTCGTAAGCAGCCCTATTACAATTGTTATGTAAAAGTTTCTAGGCCAAGAAATATACATTCAATACACAATTCTAACCTACCTAGCACATCACGTAATATTTAGGATTTGCACAAAACCAAATCGACTTTTGTTTTAATGGCTCTTGCCTTACACAACTGGATCAACCACGTATAATAAAAGTATGAATATAAGAAACTACTATTATTTTTCTCTTCCATAACTGTTGCCTTGATTTATACTTCTCCGTAGCTATGCATAAAATCGTTCATAACAGTTCCGATTAATAGCGCATGGCGCGGCATAATAGCATTTTCGAAATTCAGAAATATTATTTGTGGAGGTTATATCGGTCCATGTCTGTATCAAACCTGTGCCAGTATTCGTTTGATTTTTGATAACCACTGAAACACAATAACAAGCTGGCCCAAGCGTAATTCGGAATAGAGTCCATACGAATATTGGGCTGAACGTTTTAGCTTACCCTTGACACTAGGTTAACTGTGTGAAATCTCTGATTAAGTTTTAACTATACATCGGCAAAGGCCTTCTGCTGTCTTCAGGAAACAGAAAACATGTTTTTGAAAAAAGAAATCTTACTACCCCGATAATCTTTCTTCGTGGCTCAAAAATCTAGACTAATATCACACACGCAAAGATTTTATCATTTTTTAGCACCTCCCGTCAGTTTTCTATAGTACAAATCTGGATTAAAATATTAATAGGACCGTCTTTTATTTGGTCAACGACCCAGTATAATTGGTCCTCACAAACAGTAAGCTTCTTTGCGAATTCAGTAGCAAGCTGATTGTATTTACTTTTAAGGATGATTCATTTATACATGATGAACTCATGGCAAGGTCGTCTAAAAAATTCCGGAAACCATAATTCCTCGAATATGCGGATAGGCAGTTATAGAAATTTCATTATATCCTTCGCTTGTCCATAACACTGAAATCAAACCGCCACTACAAGTGTCCATTTGTTGCATTAGATTTTCAGAGAAGGTTAAGCTATTATTTCTTTTCCGGCCGTGGCATCTGAGTTGAGGTTGGCATTCCTTACCGAGCGTGGTGGTGTAACGGATAGCGTTCTGGCCTCGCATTCGGGAGGACGGCGGTTCGAATCCCCGTCCGGGCATCCAGATTTGGGTTTTCCATGGTTTCCCCAAATCACTCCAGGCAAATGCCGGGATGCTTCCTTCAAAAGGCCATGGCCGAATTCCTTCCCATTCATTGCCCCCATCCTTTCCCGTCTCTAAAGACCACGTTGTTAAAAAGGGACGTTAAACTGTTACAAAAAAAAAAAAAAAGGCATTCCTAGACATTCCTTGGTCGCTTATGCCCAACGAATTTCCTCTTGAGTAGTCATTGGAAAGCAGTAGGGCTGAGGAGGACGTTGAACCTTGGCCGTCGAGTCCACAATAAACCGTTCTACAGATTTCGCTAAGCGACCGGAGAAGGTACTTAAGATTTTGTAAATTGAAAGTAAAAAAAAAAAAAAATCACAGAATTCTCATGACTTAGGCACGAATCAAACAGATTACCATCATACAAGCAAGACGTGAGACAATCCCAGAAGATATTTTTATCACTGACATAATTATATGATGCTCAACGAATAAGAGCAGGATTACGATTACTTTTCCCTAAGCCGTGTAACAGTGGCGAGTTATCAACATGTTGCCGATACACAAGCTGCAATTATTAAAAAAAAAAAAAAAAAGCTCGGTGATGAAATTACTGATAACATTCAAATTGAAGGGTGATTAAAGAAGTTCACCGTTTGGTGAAAAGATAAATATATAAATTATGCACCCTTTTGGTACTGACTGTGAGTGCAACTGAAAGATAACATCAAAATTATCGGACAATTTATGGATTAAGACTAAAAAAGTTGAAAACTGAAGAATTGTTTGCATTATTATTTATGAAATTCCTTCAACTAATCGCATGAACTTAATAGTTCCAGACTGTTTCCTTATAAACAAATAATCTGCAACCCGATAAAGAAAAAGGTTCCAGACTGCAAAATTGAGATGGGAGTAACGGAGCAGAATAATTAGCACTCTGAGTGCAGGGTAGAAGTAGACTAGTGGGCTACCCCGTTCCGGCCACCGAGTGAAGAATTTCTAGCAGTCGGCCCAATTACAGCATGCATTGTGCAGCGGCTACATCCGGCCATGCCCTTCTTTCTTGATTGTTCCTCCTTTGAGCGATCAGCACTCGACTTAGGAGATCTCTTAAATTGTAAAAACGGTTGAAGCACTTCATAACGATACATAATACATTTACATAAAACAACAGCAGTTATGCTACACGATTTGGGTCTATTGCGATCGCTTTACGGAATTACAAGAGTCCAATGAATTTTTCTGTTTGTGACACCATTTCTGTTGTTAAATTTTCCAGCATGATGACAAGAAATAATAAAAAGATAATTCAGAAAGATGTTTGCTAGCATCACTAATTCGTAGCTTTTCCTTTTCTTCCTTCGCCCCCCCTCCACCTCCCACCCCTCTCTCTTTCTCTACAAAGTACTCGCCATTTTGAATTTTCTTCTTCTTTTTTTCGCTTATGATTTTATGCCTTATCGTGATCATTTAGATGCGGGGAAAAGGATTGATTTTTTTAACTGCTTTACGTCTCTCAACAGCGAGGTCTTTAGAGATGGGAAAGGATGGGGGGCAAGGATGGGGGGCAAGGAATGGGAAGGAATTCGGCCATGGCCTTTTGAAGAAAGCATCCCGGCATTTGCCTGGAGTGATTTGGGAAACCATGGAAAACCCAAATCTGGATGTCCGTGTATGGCCGAACGTTAGCCATGAATGTTAAACACACATTCAACAAGCTCTGTGATGGCTTACCAAATGAACTTTCATTTCGGCATTAACCGCATAGGAAGTACCAGAACTGTAAATCGTTCAAGCAGAGCTAGTTGGGTGGGACTCGCAGAGGTTAAGCTCCAGAGTGCTATTCGTGATCCTCGGCAATATACGGGAGTTTCTTTTCTTCCACAAAGGAGTTTCCTCGTCGGTACTCGTTTTACAACAGATTAAGTGAGGGTTGGTGGCCGCTCCGTACTTTCTACTGCGCAGAAACATCTTCGGATTAAACGGGGATTGACCGGAACGTAACGCTCTACGGATTGAGCTAAAAGACCAATCGTAAAAAGGCTTCAAATTTCACTTCCAAGTTCTCATGAACTGGTCACAAAATGACACTTAGCACTTGGTATAATAATAATAATTCCATGTGGCCGTAAATGACCTGATGACAGAGTTTCTGCTGACTGCGCATTCCGCTCCTGTCGTAGCCGCCTTAGCCTAACCCGGATACAGGGGATTACAGTTTAACGTGGAATCCGAACCACGGGAGCGTTCTGGCGTACTTCACCCATGACACAGCAAGCTATGCCAGAGGTGAAGGTCTGGTTAAGGGCCTATGAAAATACCCGCTGAGACAGGGATTCGAAATGGAGACTTTTCGATCTCCAGTCAGACGCCTTAACCACTGAGCCATCAGACCGCTCACCACTTGGTAAAATCTACTATCTTGAATTTAAGCTAGAGATGGAGCAATGGTTCGACAGGCGAAATCTCCTAGCACCAATTTACCACTGTCAGAAAGAATTATAGTCTGAAAGTGTAGACAATTTAAATTCAGAACAGACATATTAAGCGCTACCACACAACCTAAGAAAAAATATTTATGCCTTCATATTTACAATCACAGAACAACACTGACATGACGTGACAATCATCAACTGGACGTTATATATCAAACTCAGTTCTTCGCATCTTTGTGTTTTTTTTTATGGTACGCGAGCTCATGAAGTAGTGGCGAATAGTCCTGACGTGTGGACGTATTCATTTCGTTAAGAACTGACTGTGTGTGGTAGCAAAAGAATTTCCTCTTCTTGGCTTTGTCACAAAATGCGACTTAGCACTTGGTGGCAGTAATGACCTGGTGACAGGGTTTCTATTTGCTGCACATTCCGCCCCTATCGTAGCCGCCTTAACCAAACCCAGTAATCCTACCGGATACAGGAGATTACTCCACAGAAATATGATTAAAGGGAATAACAAAGTTATAATATTGTTATTTTTACAATGAATATTAGAAGCGGAGGAAACACAGTAGTCGTTTATGTAACTCAATGTAACCATTAAGATACCACGACGTCGTCTACATTTAGAGACGGGGTTAGCTCTTCAAGTCCCGGTATTGAAAGAAATTTCCATCATTTGGTATTTAGCCAGCAAGATACTGTACACACTAATTTTTAAAGGCATTAAAGTTCAACTTCCCCTAGTAGCGTATTTATTATGCATTTTTATAGACAATGCATCTTCTACACTCATGTTGTCAGCCACATAGGTTTCATGGGCTGAGTAGTTTGTGTAATCTTTTGGTTACAAGATATTTGTGGGCAGTTATTAAGATGTATATGTTGGTGTTCTGCTACTATTAAAGTGCTGTGTAAAACTGGACTCCACAGAAATATGATTAAGGGGAATAACAAAGTTATAATATTGTTATGTTTACAATGATTATTAGAAGCGAAGGAACCACAGTAGTCGTTTATGTAATTTTTATAATGTGTTACAAGTATTAACTCTTGTAAATTCGATTAAAATTTACAAAGTGAGTGCGCGATGAAAACAACAGTTCCCAGTATTATTTTCAGCGATACACCGTGAGCCTCTAGCAATCACCGGTAACAGCTGAATATTCTGTTCACGATGTGCTGGCTAGTGTATTGTATTCCTGTGTTCCTATAACAGGAAGGCAACTAATTAGTGTCTAATTGGACAGGAATGCGCAATTAAAAGCTCATAATCTCTGTGAAGCTTTGCGTTAATAATCCGAAGTATGCTGGGACGCTCCGTGCCTCGGATTCCACGTTAAGCTTTTACGTCTTCCTTTACCCGTTAAGATTAACTTGTTGGATTGGGCGACAACGAGAGAGGCGAATTGGGCAATCTGGTCACCAGGTCATCACCACCACATAAAATTATTGCCACTGCTTATTAATTATTTCTTTTGCTAAACCATGCTTTTGAAAGTACGAACTGTGTTTGTTAAATTACCTGAAATGAGCACAAAATGTATTTGCCGAAGTGTTGATTGGCGATACAATTGATCACATAATTCAACGTCTGCATTTAGAGACGGGGTTAGCTCTTCAAGGCCCGGTATTGAAAGAAATTTTCATCAATTGGTACTTAGCCAGCAAGGTAGGTAGTGGTGTACTGTTCATAACCACCAGACTATATCAAAGCGCATGGTTTGAATCCCGTACAACCTCAGCAGTTTGTAGTAAGGATATACAGCACTGTTCGTCCGTCTGATCTGTAATCAAAACTTGGAGGCGGTGTTGGTATCCTTCGGATAAGTAGGCCTGATTGGACAGGCAGTGGATGTTTCATCCACTCCCTTCTCCACCTCTTATGCACAACACCAAAAAACATACTTCACTTAACACATATAAAAACACTCCCGTCAAAATTTCGTTGCTGTCTGGGGGGGGGGGGGGGGACATCTTCCTAACAGATTATCGTTGCACTAAACTTTGAAAATATCAACAGAACATGTATTATTCAGGCCGCACTTTAATTTAACCGTAGTTGCTTCTGGAATGAATAAATATATATCTTATTAAAAGGTAAACTGCTTAGGAAGTTAATCAAAAACATATTAGATATCAGGCCGAGAAAAAATGTTCCTTTCTTATTCGAAGTATGACGTTTTGTCTTCCTCAGGCTTTGGTCAACGATCCTTTATTCTTAGGTACAATATCTATTTTTAGGATGCGGTAACAAGTCAAACGGAGCGTCAAGATGCTTGGCAAACGAGTTTTGGACCTAGTTACTTTGGCAAACTGTGCACAAATGCGACGTTGTGATGTTTGATCAGGTCTTCCGCAAACGACAAGACCATGAAGATTGCCCACACCACTAAACTATTTGCCATCTTATTACTATTGTATTTATTTCCTATTAATAGTTATTAGCAAAACAACAACAAACAAGGAAAGAGATACTTCTTTTTTTTCAATTTCACAAATAAGCTGAATGTATATAAAATTCGTATTTAACTTGACAGGCGCGCTGAATGCTTTTATTAATTACGGACTGTTGCCCGTAACTTCGTTCACGTAGACTGTTAATGTACACAACCTCTGTCTTAAACATATTACGTCAAAGTTAAAACACGGCCAGGTAGTTAAAAAGTAACTTAATTCCTCCGAATAATACGATGCCTGTCGTACGATAAAAATGTGGACTGCGAGAAATAATTAAATCCTACCTATAATTTTTGTGTGAATTGCGTTCGACGAAAAATGGATACTAATTTATATTTAAAATTTCTATGGTTTCAGACTTCACATCAAAATGAAACATATCCTGTTTTATCCGTGGGACCTCTGGTTGTACATTAATCAAATCCACGTCAAAATCTGTGTGAATCCCGTTCACCCCAACTTGCAGACATAAAATGTTGATTCCTTACCAGTCGCTTGTTACTAATACCCCAACTGATTATTCAAACAAAAAAAAAAAAAAAATCTTAAACGAAGATGTTACTCTTCCAGTTACAGTTTTGTTATTAGTACAAATCAACTGCGATAGTTGCAGTACCGGATTAACCACGTAGCAAGAGGTAGCAAATGCTACGGGCCTCGCGCCTTCTAGGGGGCATCGCGTCTCGTAGGGGGCCCCGCACCTAAACCAGATGGGCGACCTTTTTTTTAACTCTACAATTTTACCCCGGACGGCAAAAATCAAGGGCCTCTCCCCTTCACATTTGCTACGGGCCTCGCGCTGTCTTAATCCGGCCCTGGATAGATGGATGCTTCAATGGCAATTTCCTTACTCAAAAAGTCTACTTGAACACTATGCGCATTTTAACTTTTTTCCGTTACTCCGTGATGTTTTCTATTCACGGTAAGACGTGTGCGAGTATATTTTCCGTGGACTGCTACGACGAGCTCCTGCTGTCAACATGGCGCACGATCGCATCGTGGAATGCAGTTCGCGTGACTCGGCAGGCTGCAAAAACGAACACCCATCAGTCTTCACTGTCCACATAGCCGCAGATTGCCTCCAGGTAACTACACAGTCCAGAAAAACCCAGCAGATCGATATTCTTATGTCATTTACGAAAGCTAAGTTTCTTTACTGTCGGCAGTAATGACAACCATCCAAATCATACTAAGAAATAAAATTAGTCTCCTCGATCTCGGAAAGGTGGAGACCATTTTATATTTTTCTGTAAAAATGAAAAATATTACCTACACTAATCTTTCCTTAGAAAAATGTGTTTCCCACAATTATTTGGATGTTTATCGAGAACTGTAAACCAAACTAAAATCCTTCTTTGCACCAGTCAAATCAAACTTAAAACTATTGCTACATCAGCAAGGCATGAAATAATACCAACTTTGACGTTATTTTGCTCATTATTGGTAGTTTATTTCACTCCAGGTTAAATGAATCAAAATCACAGCAGTAAAATCACTTCCATGATAATCACATATTACACTCGGAATAACGTGTAGGCCTACTACTGCCAGAAATTTTGTCTGGATTCTTTGAAATTTAAAAATCTATTTTAAGGTTTGGGTACATTTTGTCAAGTACCAGAACAATATGTTATAAAAACATTTTTATAACATCAAAATACAGGGGCATAATTTTAAACTGTTATCTGCAATGATAAATAAATATTTTTCTCGTTGTCACTTTCAAATTATGAAAAAAAGAGTTTCAAACAATTAAAACAGCAAAATTTGTTTTTATATTTGTACGATTCGAACAAAGTGATCGAAAAAAAACTGAATAAGGTTCCTACTTTTTGAGAAGTAGATCCTACTCCTTATCTGCAAAATAGGTGAACGGATATCATCTCTAAGATACAAACTAACATAAAATAAAAACTAAATAGTCAACTACCGATTTTTTAAACAAAAATTGTATCTACCACTATTAGAGATGGAGTTGATAAATATCCCAAGAGGTAGTATCTTAGAAACTTTTTGGAATTTTATGTGCTATGACGATACGCACAATAACAGCTGGACCTCATGATTGTACTGAAAAGTCGGGATATTATTTCGTAAAGAAAATACTCCCTGCTACTTACACTGCTACATATCGACTACAGCAAGGCAGATGAAAGTCTTTCAGTGAACGACCGGAAAATCAATGTCCGATCAAAAGCACCATTCTAGGTTGTATTCTTTTATTATTATTCCGTTACAGTTGGAAACTACTCTAAGGTCTTCCGTAGCGCACAGATCTGTTTAGATGCGATCAGTCAGGCGGCATCGCAATCAAATGGGAACTTCGGCAAATCGCCAGCCGTCCGTAACGAATAGTCTGAGGAACGCTAGCAGCAGACAACGGGGTTCTCATCCCACGATTAATGAGCGCAAAGTCGCTTCCGTGATCGTATCTCGCACAGAACGGCTGCGTTAATATATGCTATTATCATCTAACAGCGTTCATAGAGGCAGGAAATAAATTATGCAATACTGTGGGATGAAGAGCAAGAATGAGGTCCTCTTTAGTCTTTCAGCATCTCAAAAATACTGATGGAAAATGCTTATTCTGGACATAAGGGCTGAAATCGAAGTGATAACTTTGGTAAGAACATCAAACTCTAAGCCCACTCTACCGCCCACAAGATATATATATTTCACTAGCTATGTTTTCTAACCTCCCACAGGTTCCAAGTAATGGCGATTTAAAAAATAGGGAAGTAAATATATAAAATTTATAATATAATAATGATTACTTACCAATACTACGTCGAATTTTGCCTACATTTTGAAGAATAAATCTTTATAAAACAATTTACGTAGCTAAATCTATCTTTTTACATAGAAGCATGAAGTCTGGTGAAATTACGTTTCATTATTTAAATTATTGATGACATCCCTGAGGTTAATGCTGCGAAACTAACTACAGTTTTGTAAGGAACAAACGAAGGTCTCTTTGTGAAATATTCAGGCGGTTTCTTTCTATTGTTGTAATATGATTAACAACACAAGATGTGAAAGGTATCAATAAACTGAATATCATTTTCCACATATTTGGACATAAAACATTTTTTCTCTTTTTTTATGCATTTTACCACTGGTTTTTATATCTAGCACTATCGAATTTGTATTTCCTTTCTTCATCATAACTAATATCTAACAGTTCTTCGCATGTTGTTTCATCCTCCTCAATATTTACAGTAAAAGGACTTTTCATGCATTTATACATCTTCAATTTCAAAATATCTTCAAATAATTTTTCAATGACAATTTTAAATTCATTGAGGTGGATACTAAATCTGTCAATATCCTCTGGAGTTACATTATCTTTTATAGATAATTTAGAAAATTGATGAAATTCTCTTTTCAACAGATTATAACAAAATATAGCACAATACTTTGTCAGCCTGTAAGCATTTTATCAGCTCATTGAAGCTATTTTAAAAACTCCATTTAAAAAAAAAAAAGGAAAGTGCTTCAGTATTGGACCAAAACCCTACCGCCCACCACGAAATCTGGAACTCCCACTAGTGGGCGACAGGGAGCAGGTTGACTACCACTGCTCTAAGGCATGCCTTACATTTATCAAGACTGGGTAAAACATGTAGAATAATCACAGGTTATACAAAACTGAGTGGCATTGCTCATAAAATCAAAAGGAATGTAATAGGTGACAGTAAACCAACAGAAGTGAACACAGATAAAAGAGATAATACGAGACTATAAGGTCAAGGTTTAAATATAACGAGATATTCTTAAAAACAACGAATATCTGAAAGTTTTCAAAGACTAAGGAGAGGAAAGGAAGAGGCTGAGAGATATACTGAGACCTGGAAAACCAAGGAGGAACTCTCACAAGGGAATTTCCTCTGTTATCAGTTATCATTGAATGATCCTGAAGGCTATTAGAGAGAAGTGACTTGTCATAAAGAAAATCTTGTGACTGTGGCAAATTCCATGATGAACAATATAATTTTAGCTTCAAAATAAGCAATTTTAAACTAACATATGACAACCTGTTCAGTTTACAGCAGTTAACAGTTTTATGCTTTATAGAGTTTTCGACAAGAATGGTCTTTAATGATAGTTATGTTTGAATTGAATTAAAGAAGAAGCAAAAGGTCGGTAGGTAGTGATGTATGGTTGACAAGTCTTTTCTGGCTTCACATCAGAATGAAACATACCCTATTCTGTTATGTGCAGGACAACTGTGACAAGTAGTGTATGGTTCCAGTTAGCTGTGATGATGAAATTACGACAGAAAACATTTAAAATCTACTCTTGTGAAAAACAATAAAAATCATCAGACTTCATATTGCTATCCTATAGACAACTCAGCATCAGAAATGTCATATCTGGAATTGTGTATTTGTGCCTCCTAACACAGGGAACTGAAACAACTAAACACAAGCCAAATGCCACGCAAAGAAATATGTTTTAGCCGCTTGTTCTAAGCATAGTGAGGTATATTTAAATACTTTAAAAAAATCTTTGGTTTGCTGTGGCTCTTTATTTTTGATATATTTTAATGACTCCCTTAATTAACATTTCCTTTTCATCTTACTCTTACACCACCAGATTGCTTGAATGAATTATGAATTCTGACAATAATATGTATGGCCATGTCGTCTGCACTTTCCCATGAAATATTAAGATCTGCTGACTTCTAATCGTAGATTTATTGAGTTCTGTACCCCTCCCTTCTTCCTAGACATTATCCTGATGGGCTCATAATGAATTCACAAAGATGTATTCGATAAAGCTGACTAAAGTAAACTGTCATTCCTATCCTAGAACCACTTTATCTGAAGCAAGAAAAATCTTGTTTTTCACCTACTATCAATTAATTTAGTATATCACAGTCAGGATGACTATGTGAACAATTTAGATTTTCACTACCATAATCATCTAAAACATTCTGAAATGTCACATTTCTAAAGCCTTGAAGCAAATGTTTCTAACCAGGAGCTGTTGGTGCCAAAACAGGGTTGCACAAAGTCATATTCAATAAACTACAGATTACATTACCAGTTACAATGAATCAAATACATAACCCTAACACATGAAAAAAATTAATATTGCTGATTAGTTTTACAACACCCCTATACTTTATCTTATATGCAAATGTGCTGAAATGATAGCAAGGAGCACTTAATGTCCTGATTTTAATGGATATTCACTGGTGTACCAAAAGTCATTGGATTGCTATTATCAAATGTACAGATGGCACAAGCATTATGTAAAAATGGCATATACGCAGACAGTTGCCAGTTATTTATTTATCATAAGACATTCAACAAGATACACAAAAGGTGATGACAAATGTGCATATCACAAGATTTTACAATTTTATATCTCTGGATCCATTTTTTCCCAGTCATCTGCATTGATCAACTTATTGTGTATTTATGGTTGTCAGTGCAGTCGGCTGGATTCATGAGTGTCCTGTAAAATGTTTACTAACACATCAACATGGAATGATAGTTGGAGACAAACAAATGTAGCATAGTTTTTAATGTTTGTGATATGTAGCATTTCATGCTCCACAGGATGTAACAAGAGTATGTAATGGATGCTATTATCTCCCACACAGTATAACAACATCCTCTTACTGATTGAGTCCTGAGATGGATGAGCAGGGTCAGTCTTTGTCAACAAATATCATTCCATGATCTCAGCATCACAGATAATAAGGAACACACTAGAGATATGTCTGCAGTCTGAGCAGCAAAATGTAGTGATAACAAGATGCGGCAGCAGAAGACCTACACAGGTGCTTTCAGTCAAAGCACAATATTGATTATCACCAAGGATCACACCCACATGCACTTGATAACTGGAAGACAGTAACTTGTTCCAATAAGTCACATTTCCACTTACAATATACATGGCAATTGTTAGATAAAAGTGCAGTATAGATAACACGAGGCCATGGATACAACTTGTCAGCAAGGCATTATCTAGCACGAGTGAGGTACCCTAGTCATACTGACCGAGAGTATGACAGGATAACTGCTTCCTGCCTTTTGTGGACTATGTGTACCCTGATAGCGATAAAAAAAATCCAAGATGATAATGTGCAGTCTCAGCTTGCCTAGCTTGCATTTGAATTGATTGGGGAGCATTTTAGACAATTTCAGAAAATGATTTAACCACTTAAGTCAGCAGACATGAATGCTGTGGAGCACATTAGACATATGATCAACAGAGCCATAGTGTCCAGCACCTATCGCAACAACACAATAATGGTCAGTTATCAGGACATAATGGCAGCATATGCCTCCTGGACACTTACAATGATTAGCTGAGTCCATGTCACATAGAGTTGGTGCACTGTGCGGAAACTAAAGGTGGCTCCCCATGTTACAAGAGGGTATTCCATAACTTTTGGCACATTATTGTATGTTCTCTTAGTGTCAGCAGTAGTTGAATCATTCAGAGTAAAAAATTAAAGTTACATCAACAATTACTATCACTGGCTGTGTAAATAGCTAAGGCAAAGATGATGTGAGAAGCAGGGGCTTAGTAATACATTGAAATATCCAAGAAGCAGAGTTGTAAGTACTTTTTTGATATATCATCTGATTAGCATAATTATATCTTAAAAACACTTCACTGAGTTTATGCTGGCTTCCCATTTTTTTAACTCCTGTTTTTTCTTCATTTGTTCCAAGCATATTGCGTGCCTGCAGAACTTTGTTTGTAGTGAACCATGATATCACCTTTTTGTCTACTCATACATTCAGTTTTGCATATCTTAGGAAGAATATATTGATATGTTTAAATCAAGTCCGGCTACTTTGCACTTCCATCACATCATAAGCAAAAGTTGTCATGTTGAGGTATTGACCTCCAGATTGTAATTTCTAACACAGATCACTGTTTCGCTGATTTCAAATTGAAGACAGGGAGATTCATTTATTAGTCATCTCATTAGGTTCATGGATTAAGAAGGAAGGAAAATTATCTTAAGAAAAATTACTCCTTAAATCATGAATGGTTTATTTCACGTTCTAATTTATTAAATTAATAAAATTTAGTTCCCACCACCATAATCTCTCTATTCGGTAACTCTATTCTCTATGAACAAGACATTTTTTATTAGTTTAATTGGTCAACACATAAGTAACTTTTACATTACTTACAAAGGTCAACAGATGCTAGATTCAACAACTGTTGCTGTTCTGAAGCTGTATCTTTTATCTCTAGGTTATTATTAAAATGGGACAGCCACTTTCAAACATGGTATTTTGTCTTCCTTCAGCCCAATGATGACATAATTTGGTCACTGTTCTATACTGTGATTTAACAAAAGTTTCCTCAGATATTAAGCTTATTGAATACAATATCTCCCTGTATGAAGGACAGAAAATACTGAAAAATGTTCTTGAAGCAGTTTGTCATTGACGAAGATGGAATACCTGTCATACTAATAACTATCACTACAAGAGGATACTCTTAGATGCGCTGCTAGTCAGGTGAAGTGGTGTTTTGCATACTGCATATACCCCTTATCCTTAACAACCCTCTTAAAAAAAAAGAGTGATTCTTGTGAGAATCTGTTTCACCATAATGATAAATCACATTGACATATGGTCAGGCAAAGTTTATAGAATCAGTTTTTAGTCCAATTGTGTGTCTAAAAATCAGTATATTTATTAGTTTTACATGTGATCAAAGTAATGAGTCAATACTAATATCATGTAACAACATAAATGCCTATTACTTACATGGAAGGAAAAAAGTACTACATGATAATAAGGCGGAAAAGTATAGCTTGATATCATTGAAACGATAGTAAGGCACAAAAATGACTGTTAGCTTTGTTTACAAAAAATACTGTAGAACAGTAACTGATTTGATAACAGAACTACATCGGCAATCATTGGAAAAGATGAGATGAGTGGAAAATATATTTAGTGTGTATAAGATTTACATTGGTGCTGAGGGATGGGGATATTGATAAAAGAATAAGAAGTGGGACATGGAAAGGAAGATTTCAGGAACAAGAGAGAAGGAAATTTTTATATTGATGGTAAGGGATTGAGAGACTGGTATAAATTATACTGTGATAAGCTGAACAATTTATGTTAAACACTGAAATAATTTAAAGTAAAAATGCATAAAATGCAGAAGTGGGAAAAATTTAAATTGTGGTATTGCTCAGTCATGATAAATCAATAACAACAATAATTCATTTCAGTTGGAAATTAAGGGTGGCCAGCATTTGCGAAGGTGATTGCAAATAAGTGCCTAAAAACTTTAATCAGAATGGCTGGTACATGATCCAAAGATTTGAGGCTTGGTTGTTGTACAGCTCTGTGTGATGGAAATTCAACACAAATCAACAAATAGACAGATCAAGTAAGAGAGTTAAGCACCTAAATACTTGGAATCATTTTAAAAAAGCAAGCTATTCAACACAAATCCAAAAAACTGTGGCAGAATACATTTTGCTTGTATTTCTCCAGTTATTACACTGCAATTTTCTTATAAGGCACAATTCTTTTTAGCTGCCTAAGATTATGAAAAGGAACAGATAACATACCAACCAAGTGCCAGTAGCACTTGTGAAATTTTGAATGTAGGAACAATATTGAAACTTATGAAACTCTATAAGGAATCTCCAGCAGTGCTCTTCAGCTTTGAAAACATGACCCAAATGTTCAAAAATTAATGGCATTTTATCTTTCAAAATAAGCAGTTAAAATGTATACACATAATTAAACAACTACTCACCAATAGCCCTGGATACAGCAAGCTGTCCATTGACCCTCCAAGTACCATAATAAATGACACAACCACCCATCTCTTCAATGCGATCACGTTCATCCTACAACGAAAGACAACATGTTCAAGCTGCTACGAGTGATGGAGCAGATGGAAAATGAGTATGTCAAGGTTCTTAATAAGAAATATTTTTTTAAGTATTATCTAGGATAGACACACCTATAGCAATTTTAAACTGATGCCATTAATTATTATTTACAAGCAGATATAATTTGATGTTAATGTCTAATATCTGGTACATTGTAGGATTTTTCTGAAATTAAACATTTATGATTCCCGTACACCAGAAGATTCAAACACATCTTCAAAATTTATTTCTTTTTTCGTTAATTAATCAACAATTCTATTAAATGATCTTTTTTCAAAAGCAAATATACAGTTCTCATGGGCTTTAATCATCTAGGTGTAATCTCTGAAAATATTAATTCGGTCTTATGTTCAAGTTTTAAATATGAAAGAAACATCTGGTGCAGTTTTTCCAAAGCAGAAAGCCAAGGCTTAAAATTAATATTTTTGTTTCTTTGCTGTGATAAGTCCCTCGATTGGTTAGATGCAATCCTCCATCTCTTCCTATCTTCAGCTAATCTTTTCATCTCTACATACTCTATCATCTACTAAATATATATGCTGATTTTTGTCTTCCTCAAAAGTACCTGCCTTCAACTGTTACCTTTACTAACAGACCAAACAATTCTGTAATTCTAAAATGTGAGTTATCATTCTTTCCTCTTTTTGTGAGACTTTTCCAAGATATCTTTCTTCACCCATCACTTCAAACAGAAGTGTATTTCAAACTTTATGTTGCTCCACTGTAATACAATCTAAATGATACAACATTTTTCCTTTGTGGTAGACCTAAATCCCATGCTTCACTTCCATAAAATGGTGTACTCTATACTTTTAGTTTCAGAAAGTTTGTTCAAAACATGAAGTTGAAAGACTTCTCCTTTTATAGAAAATTCTTATTGCTAATGCTATTCCACTTTTGAAATTTTTCTTGCTGTGGGCATCAATTGCAAATTTTTCTTCCCAAACGACAGTATTCTCTTACTTCTTATCCTACATCTGATCCGATTTTTTATATTTAAACATTGTTATTGCTATCATTTTTATTAAATTTGACGACTTTCATCCATTTTTGGTTTCTGTTTAGTCTAAATACTTCAAGTATTTTCTTAATGTCATTTGGTAATTTCTCAAAATCCTCACTCTTGTTTGCTAACATGGCAGCATGCTGATGGTTTCCCCTTGAACACCTTTGCCACATTCAAATTTTGCTTTGAGTACCCTGATTGCATCCTCTACATACAAGTTGAAACTTAGTGGGGCTACAACACTGTCTGACACCCTCTTATGACTCTACTTCTATTGTAGCCACCTGTTTTGTATGTAAACTTTTTTTGTGTCAATGTTTGAGATATAATTTCTATGAAATTTTGTTCTATCTAACATTAGCAAAGGATTTTTCTAAGACCACTAATGCTGTGAAAGTACCCTTGTCTTTCTATATCTACTGTTCAAATGTTATTATCAAAGCCAGGATTGATTCGCTCAGAGCATCATGTTTCCTAAAACTAAACTGATCATAACTTAATACCTCTTCTTTCTATTTTTCAGTATAATACCCCAGTTTACATTTTTCAGCTTGTGATTTCTCATGGGTGGAGGGATATTTTTATTAAATTTTGTAGGAATCTCTCCAGTTTAATTCCTGTTTGATATTAGTTTCAATAATCTTTCAACTAATTCTTCTTCTCCTAAAAATTTGAGCAGTTGTGCAGGAATCTCATCAGTTTTAACTGTCTTAAATAATTTCAAATCTTTTAAAGCTTTGACAGATTCAAAGCTTAAGACAGGATCTCCTGCATCATGAACTAAACATCAACTTCTCTTTCTAGCAATCTGATGTCCAAACCATCCCATCATATAGTTTCTCTTTACAGTCTTTCCATCTGCATTTACTTTACCTATGACCACTTCATTTTCTACTTCTTCACAGTTCCTTTGCAGCCAATTTTCTTTGACTTTTTTCTATTTCTTGTCTATCCAGTTTATAAAATGTTTATACCCCTCTCTTCTAGCTTTATTTTAAGCATTTTAGTGCTTTCTCCTTAGATCCCTCAATTTTTAAAAAAATCTGTAAACCAAGGGTTTTGGATAGCTTCTTTCTTAATGCCTCATGAATCTTTACTGGCTGTGATTATCTCTCTCATCAGTGTGTTCCATTCTACCTTCTTTCCTTGTATTTCTTTCAGAGTTATATCTTGGACCCACATCTACAGTTTCAGCAAATTTTTCTCATCTGAGATTTCCTCAGTTTTCTCACCTGGAACCTATTTTAACTGTGTTGTTTCCCTATTCTCTTGAATTTCAACTTATACCATAACTATAAGGTTGTCATTAGAGGTGGGAAAGGATATGGGACAAGAACGGTTAGGAATTACTCCATTTTAAAGAAACAATCCCAGCATTTGCCTATAATGATTTGGGGAAATAATGGAAAACCCAAATTTGAATGGTCAGACAGAGATTCAAATCTGTGTCCTCCCAAATGCAATGCCAGAGTGTTACCACTCACTTGTTTATAAAGTTGTGGCCAGTGGTCAGTCTGCATAAGGTATGTTTTACAGTCAGTAACTTGGTTTCGATAGTCACCCACAACCCACTCTGACCCTGCAGAAAACTTTGCTTGCCACTTCATAAGCAGGTGGGAGGGGGAGGGTAAGAGAAGGTGGAATTAGACAATTTATGATAAAAAAACAAAAATTAATCATTAAAGCAAGAATATAGTAGCATGTGTAAACATAAAATAGAAAAAAGAATTGAATCACAATTAATAAATAAAAGGATACTAACTGCAAAACCCAGATATGTATGAGGTAACGTAAATAAAAAATTTCAGTTTAAAATCAGTGGACACTATAAAATGTTAAAAAAAGAGTGGTGGACGGATCAAGTTGTAGTGGGCGGATTCAAAAAGAGAAATATTATGTATAATCTGTAAACTAAATTAAAAGTCATCAGCCTGCTAATGGAAGTATTGGAAAGAAATAAAACGGGATCTGATCCTTTTTCTATGGATAAAACTATGCAAATAAAAATTATGAAATGTGTACTGCACAATATCCCAATAGAAATCAAACACTTGCTTTTGCAAGGCAGCTTTAAGAGGAATCACTTTACAAAGTCTGTGTTGAGCCATATAATTATAAAGAAAGGTAAAAAGTCCACAGGCACCAGCTTAATTTAATGCATCAAATGGTGGAAAAATGAGTTCTAGGTACTGAAATGACATTAGACATAAAAAATAAATATAAACATGTTAGAGATATGTTGCAAGTTTCGATATGTACCTCGCCTTGTCATATGTTCTCCTCTAATTATGACTAAGTTTTATACAGAAATTGAAGGTCTGTTCATGATAAAAAAAAAAATTCTTGGGTGTTTTGCCAGCTAATTTTTGCATACATGACATTTAACAGCTTCCTCCACTATCTTCATCGGGTGAAATGGTAGTCAAGGTTGATACTGCGACAACACGTCACCAACTATGAAGGGATCACAATTCTGGCTCATATAAGTACCGAACAGATAGTGGACACACATAAGGCCCGCTGTGAAAGGTGCTCTCCCATTGGCCACCACATCATCTGTGCTTCGTACAAGGCCCGTAATGGAAGACTGCAGCAGGTCTCATATGCGTTCACTAGTCACCGAGTACTTACATGAGCCAGAATTGCAAGGTATTCACTGTTGGTGACATGTAGTGACAGTATCAACCTCGACTACCATTTAAAATGATGAAGACAGTGGAGATAGCTGTCAAAACATCATATATGGCAGAAATTATGCAGCAGAGCAACCAGGAAGAATCTTTAGGTGTGTCTATGTTTCTGTACTCATTGTGGTCCTCCTGCCTTAAACTATGGAATAGGTTTATTTTCCCTATCCAACCTTATTTCTATTGCCTAACAGCATTTTCAGTGTATTATCAAATTATACACATACTAAGATTGATTTCAACATGAAACAAAAAAATGAACATGTAACTTGAAAGTATATTCTCACAAATTCTATTGACGAAAAGTCCTAACATTTTCAAGAAAGTAAGCATCAAAAACATACAACCATTTTTCAAAACAAAATAATTAAAATTCTGCAATGCCAAATTTCAAAATGAAAATTACATCAATTTTTTTTTTTCGACTGCAAATGGTAAACTAGTATTGTCATGTGCAAATTATTCTAATGCGTTGTATGTTCTGTACAGAAATAGAGTATTAAATTGAATTCACTAAAAAATAAAAAAGCTATTTCAGATTTTGAGGAATTGTTTTCAAAAAGGTATATATAAATCACTCAAAAAAAATCAGATTGAAAATTTACTGTAGGTCTTAAACAATTTTTTAGCAAAAAGGATTTTCACGAAATTTATTATACACTCATGAAATACTGCATCAAATTATTATTCATCAAAAAAATTATCTGTCAAAAGTGTCAAAAATTTTAAAATAATTTATTTAGTCATTTTGTTAAAACTGCAAATTCTGGAAAGCTAGCTATAGTTTTCCTGTAAATTTGAAAGAATTTTCAAATGTTTAGTTGTGGACATAAAGTAGGGAGAGGAGAGGGGAAGATGTTAGTATTGTATTTCATTTAACTGGTTGACCTAGGTCATTTTTTTATTTCAACCAAATTCTAAAACTATTTGGAATCCTTTAGAATGTTTTTGAATGTGCTACAATGTTCTGGAATAATGTTCTAGATAATCACACATCTTTCAGCTTTTTAAGCTATTAACAAATATAAGTAATTTATATACAACATATTTAGTGAGTTAACCAATTTTGATAGGATTTTCACTGAAGGGTTGCTGAATTTGTAGAAACATTGGAGTTACATAGGGTACTTTTTATCCTGGTTCTGTGCAAAAATAACAAAACTTCTAAATTGTTGGCAAACATGAAGAAAGCCATGGATACCAGCTAGTCAGAGAATAATAAGGAAAATCTAAGCATACCGAGTGTTGGTGGGTTACCCCTATTAAATATGTATAGTTATTGTTCTAAGTGAATTGAAATTATTTTTTACTGAATACATGCTCTGGTAGCAATTTACCTATGATCCAATTACCACTTTCTTATTACTTTCTATTATCATCTTACTTTTTGTTTTAAATTTCTCCACCCATCAATGAATTTACGAATTTTAATTTTAAATTCTTTCAACATTTTTGGCAAATTATAATTGTAATTTATTCCAATCCTTGACACCATTACCAACAAAGATATTTTCTCACTCCCTTATGCATGAAATAAAGTGTCTGTTTGTGCCCATAGTCATCTGTTCCTTTCCATGTACTACTCCTACTTCTTCAATCAATATCTCTCCAAGCCCCATCATTAACATATGTCTTATACACTCCCACCATTCTCTTCACCCTCCTCCTGTCTTCCAATGACTCATAATCCATTTCCTTTACCATATCCATTATTGGATGGCTCCAGCAGTAATTTCCACAAACAAATCTAGCTGCTCACCTTTGCACACACCCAAACTCTTGTATTTGATACCGAAAATGTAGGTCCCAAATTACACCAACATATTCAAGCAATAGTCCGACCAAAGTTTTTTAAAACCAATTCCCTCACTTCTCTTGCACATCCTCTCATCACCCTGTCTGGTAAATAAAGGATTTTGTAACCATTTCAACCACCTGCCCGATGTGTCCTCACCAGTTCAGTTTATTATCAATAATTATGCCAAGATATTTACACTTCAAGCCTTCAATAAGCAGTTCTGTCCCCACCCATAATCATACACAACCTTCAGTTTTTTATCTGTGTACCTAATAAGCTGACTCTTCTTGGAAATTATATTCATTCCATGTTGACTTAGTCATTTAGATATTCTATCCAGATTTTTAGTTTTCTCCTATTTTGATCCTATTATACCAATATCATTATGTCATCTGCAAACAACCTAAATTCTGATTCCAAACCATCAACATTTATTAGAATGATGAATAGCAATGGTGCCAAACCCTGTGGCACTGCCATATTCACTGCCACCTCCTTTGATAATGCATTTGCTACTCTAACACTTTGATTTATGCCTTTTAAGAATTCCTCTATCCAATAAGTCACTTTTTCATTCACTCCAATAATTTTCAGCTTTTTAAAACCATTTTATGGCTCACTCTGTCAAATGCCTTAGAAAAATCTAGTGCTACGCTAATAACTTGGCCTCCCTTGCCCAGTTCATATGAAATATCTTGAATAGAGCCCACCATCTGAGATTCACATGAATATCCTTGCCAAAAAACCATGTTACCAATTTGCAAACCAGTTTCTTTCCTCACAGACATTCCTGATGTAGTTACAAATTATTCTTTTCATAATTTCATCTATCACTGATGTCAAACTAATTGACCTGTAATTTTTAACTCTATTTTTCACCACTCCTTTACGAACCAGTATTCTCTCTTTTCCAATCCTCTGGTAAGCAGAAAGACTGTTTGAAAATAATATCTCAAGGTAAAGTACTATCTTTAATACACCTGCAGTAATATTGCCTACACCAGCCCCTTTGTGCATTTAACTTTCTCTGTTCCTTCATATTTCAAATTTTATACTTTCCTCGTTTATACTTATATGGAGTTGCTTCTCAATGTGTTCCCTCCCATCCCAGTATAACAGTCCCTAAAGGTCTCATTAAATAAACCATTCACTCAATCATCATCATCATCATCATCATCATCATCATCATCATCATCATCATCATCATCATCAACAACAACAACAACAGTTTCCAGTCTCTGGCGGTCTGCTTCATGCACAAGCCTCTCCATTTCCTTCTTCGTTCCCACCACCTCTTGCTCACCACCTTGTTCCAGTCCTCTCCTCTCTTCCGTACACACTACTCCACTCCTTTCAGCCATCCATCTCTTGGTCTTCCTCTGGGTCATTTACCATGTATCTTAATTTCGTGGATTTTTCTTGGAATTCTCTGAACCTCCATTGTCTTTACATGTCATACCATCTCAGTCTGGTCCTTTCTTACCTTTCCTGTAGGGATCCCTCTTTTATAGTGCATCTAATCACTTCCTTCCTTATGCTGTTCATGTTAGTAACTCCCATTCTACCTCTTAAAAACTTCATTTCGCTTGCTTGTATTCTGCTGATGTCCCGCTTCTGCATTGTTCATATTTCAGCAGCATAAGTCAAGATAGGCACATAGTATGTATGATGGATTACTATCTTGCTTCTCTGTAGCATATCTTTATTCCGTATCAGGCTTCTAATGCTCCTGAGAAACGACTCTGCTTGTCTTGCTATCATTTCCTCTAATAGACTCCCCAAGTACTTGAATTTGCTTACCTTCTTTAGTTGTTCACCTGCCATCACAATTCCCTGGGTTAACCTATTCTTCTCTCTGTTGTTACCTGGTACTCACATTTCTTTTCATTAAATTTCAGGCCATATTCCTCCACACTGTCTGTCCATACATCCAACTGCCGCTGCACTTCCTCCTCATCACCTCCCCAGATCGTCCGCAAAAGCCATCACCTTCATGTTTTCCTATCCCATCCTCACTGCCACCTTCTGTATTATATCATCCATGATTACAATAAAGAATAGTGGTAATAGGGCACTTCCTTATTTTAGTCCACTCCCTTGTTTCAGTCAATCTGTTCTTCCTTCCCCTATTTTCACATAGCTCACACTTCCTCAGTGCAGTTCTGTCACTCTCCTGATGGTTTCTTTTGGAACTCCTCTCTTCTCCAAGGCCTTCCATACCTTACTCCTGTGTACACAATCACATGCTTTCTCAATATCGAGAAAATACCAACAGTAGAACCTTTCCATATTCATAATGTTTTTCCTGCAGCTGTCTCATAGCAAATATCAGGTCTACCATTCGATCTCCCTGATCTGAAGCCATACTGCTCTTCCCTTAGCCCTTTCTCCACTCTGTACACATATCCTTTTTTCAATGATCTTCTCATACTCTTTGGCACAGTGGCACATCTGTGTAATACCTCTATAGTTTTTAAACACCTTCCTGCTCCCTTTTTTGAATATAGGTATAATTATTCCTTTTTCCCAGTCTTCAGGAATTGTGCCCTGTTTCCATACCTTTCTCATCGCACGGTATAGCCACTGCTTTCCTATTACTTCCTGCTGCCATTATCATTTCCACGTTCACTTCATCGATGCCTGGTGCCTTTCCACCCTTCATCTTACCCAGAGCTGTTTCCACTTCTTCCCAAGTTAAATCCTTCTCTTTCTCTCCTACATGAGTGTTATTTTCCTGCTTCTCCTGAACAACTGTATCATCCTGTGACCAATATGGGTTCAATAAAGCTTCAAAATGCTCCTTCCACATCCTTTTTAGTCTTTCTGAGCTGTTTATTTCCCTTAAATCCTTATCCAGCATGTTGATATTTTCTATCTGCTTCCTCCTCTTCCTTTTTACCATTCCATATAGTACTTTCTTATTTCCTTTGCTGTCTTCTTCCATCATGTTGGTGCAATTCTCCAGTCACTTCCTCTTTTCCTTTGTTACTATTTTTTTTGGCCTCCTCCTTTTTCTTCACATAGTCCTCCCTTGTCTCCTGTGTACTCTGCTTGAACCATTTCCTAAAGGCCCTATTCTTGAGTTCCACTGCTTGTTTTAATCTATCATTCCACCATGCTGTTTCTTTCCACCTTTTGATGTTACCAGTCCTTCGACACACTGTTTCTGCTGCTTGAACTAATGTTGTTTTAAAACAACATTCACTCAATATCTCTGCCAAATTCAAATCTTCAGTAACTTCTTCTCCCCTCTTATCTACAATTGTCTGAATACCTTCCCTTCTCCCTCGTTTTTTAGCATGGCCGTAAAAATTTCTTGATGCATTGTTCAGTGGTTTCCCTGCACAAAGCATATTCTCATAAATCCATCAATCAATCTTTTGCTTCCCTCTTTGCTGTTATTAATTGTTTGTTTAGTTATTTTACGTATTCCCTGCTGCCTCATTGTCTTCTTTTCTTACTAACCTCTTTAACTTCCTCACTTCCCTACTGTAGTAAGTAGGTTTGTGCTTCTATTTATTTCCTGTTTTGGAATAAATAATTTCTCACTCTTTTTATTATCTCCTTGAACTATTCCATTTCATCTCGACTCTATTTGTACCATCCATACATTTGCTGATTTAATCTCGCTCAAGTTTTTGAAATTTATTTTATAATTATGTTAAAGTTAGAAAGAAGAGACGAAATGCACAGTTAGAAATTTCTATGTCAAAGGGTTCAGAAGTTACAAGAATGTCAGATATGGACAAATGTGCATATTTATAAATGTACTGTTTTATCCCCAGAAGATAAACCCTAAAAATCAACAATTATCAATCTTCTAAACTTATAGATATAAATTTCCTAATGTTTCTAACAAAATATTCAGAAATAAGCACAGGTTTTTTTTCTACGCTTGAATTTAAGTGTGTTTCAAAAATTATAAAATGTAAAAATTTTAATTAAATTTTAATGTTCCTATAAAAAAAAAAGTTGTTTACTGCTATTACCACTAATATATTGCTACAATATCAGTAATATGTTCAACATCTTCTCAGAATATATCAAATCACAGAAAATCAAAAGAAACTGTAATTATTTACACCAAAAGAAAGAGAAAAATTTATGATAAATTAAAGAAATTGGATGTTATGCGAAGAGAGCATAATTTTAAAACTACAGAGGGGAGAAAGTAGGAGCAAAGCAGTAAAGCATTTAATATAATGTGAAATGTTAAGTTTCTCTGAAGAAGAAAAAATACTATCTGTGTACTGCTGTTCATAGATACAACTTCAAATCTTCATACTGTCGAAAAATGTTAATGTAAAAGTAAGTAAAAGATATAGATGTATGTCCAATACATGCACTTCTTACCATACAAAAAAAATTTAAGCCTCATAAAACATTTGCACTGGAGTATATGAGGTAAGGTTGAGAATGTAGATCACCAACCAGTAATAAATAATACTAATGTTAATATTCGACTTGTTGAAAATAAGTTGTTCCTGTTGTCAGTAGATTTGTTGATCACGAATCTCTTGTTACCTGCTGTTGTTCAATTTGTCACCCCTCCCCCAAGTCACTTATTGCAATCCATTTATATCTTCTACTGTTAATGTGCCTTGCACTGTCAAATCCTAAGAGCATAGCAAACAGGCACAATTTTTTGTTGACTCTCACCAATTTCAAGAGAGTACCAGTACCTACATTTTGACTTATCAGGATGTTGTACAGAGTAAATACCAATTGGTAACTATTAAAATAATTGGCTTGGTGGATAGGAAATTGATATTATAAGTTCAGAATGCAAGGAATGGAGTGATGAACCACAGAAAGAAACTAACAATTAACAGGAAGAGCAAAAGAGTGGTTAACTTAAGTCGTCCTTAAATAAAGATTTCTGACAAACAATTTTTTTAAAATAACAACAACAACAACAACAAAAAAGTAAGAGAGAGGATGGAAATAATTTGTGATTGAGAGTTGCAAAATAGCATGTAAGCCAATATTTATGATTTGCAATAGATGGAAAAGCTCCCTGTATTGGAAGGTTGAGGTAAATAACAGTGACCACCACGTCTTTATTAGGGATTCTTTTAGTGAAATAAGGCTTGAGGAATTGCTATGAAATGTGGGGGACAGAGTTTATAAACTTACTGATTTCACAGTAAGTTTGAATGAAGTAAAATTTATACAAATCACTCACATAAGGAGCCCAAGGCAGATTCATGAACACTGAGCTACAAATTCTGATGAACCTACAGTACTAGATAGAAGTAAACACCTATGGCACAAGAAGCAGTAGGATTGTATTAAATTTCTATGAGATGTGTAATGTCAAAGTGATGCAAAAGTTTGTCAAAGAGAATTCTATTATACTTTGTCTTAGCCATCATAAAGTCCAAGAAGAGATTCAGTGAGAATGAGACCAGGAACGTTTGTGGGCATTTGAGATATACAAGATTCTGAAGTTATACAAAACTAAAATATTGCTGCAGTTGCAAAACTTGAAAAATGTCATTTACTATATCTTATCAAAATAACCAACAACACTGGTATAAGCTGAAGATTGGGGTTAATGAAAAGGTGATTTACTGAGAATATTTCTTAACAGCCAGGAAGGTCTAAGGTTACATCAAGACAGCAATTTCAGTGCAATCTAGAGAGTGTGGTTCACTCAAATAAATAAGAGCAATAAAAAGTGTGAATGATCAGTAACTTAAGATTTAGAGTTAAGAAGGTGATAAGTAAGAAATCTATAAATTTACTGTGGCGAGAGTGAGAGAAGGTATGGAAAAGCCATGAATACTTAATTCTGAATTTAAGGGAGCTGCAGGAGGTTGGCCATGGAACTCTGGTAAGAGATGATTAGAGTTCAGTCACCCTCCTGCCGCCAACTACTTGGTGCTAAGCACAGGATCTTCTAAACTAGCGATTCTCAAATTTTTTTGCACCATGCCCCAGTTCCATCAAAAGAGAAATTCCCATGCCCACCCTCCACCACAAAATTAATAATAATAAGGTAAATGCCTATTGTTCAGTATGTTATCTCAGAGGAAACTTACTAAGTATGTGATGTTAGAATAAAGTTTTTCAACTCTAAGAAGAGAAAAAAGGGACAGTACTTGCAACAATATAGAGCTGTGGTTTTGTCCACATGGGTGACATATGTACATGTCTACATGTCTTCTTGGAAGGGGAGAGGGTTTCCAGTTTGGGAACCTATACTCTAAAACAACTCCACAGAAACAAAAAGTTAACCTGTAAGAACGTTAAGACATATATTATTTTTGGAATCCTGTATATTCCTCCATAAGGCAGAGAGGTTCAAAACAAAATAAATTTAAGAAATTAGGGTTGGCAGCTCCAACCTCAGGATAACAGAACATGATCCAAGATCCTATATTTAATCCCAACCACACACAATAGTAGCCCTTAGTGTTGATTTATCATCATTACTGCCAGTGCTGAGAAGTACATCTGCATAAGAGAAGTAAGTCCATTTCTCTCTTCCTATGCCTCTGTAAAAGAATGCTCACTCTTGCTACATGATTATATGAATGAAACTAATTAAACAAAGATAATTTATCGGTGTTTAAAACTGCTGTTTTTAGAAGGTAACTGCGTATAAGAAAATTCTGAAGGGTCTAAATAACTATAAATGAACACTGTAATGTGTGGATTGACAGAAGTGAATGTAGAGTTCATTCAAACCGATAGAATCATAACTATTTATTATTGGAAATGCTCCTTCCATTTACTTTACAGTCAATAAATCATCTTACAGTGAATTTAGTAAGTCTATAGTATGAAGTCTGATTGGTGTTAATTAATAAGAATTTCAAAGGCTGAGGGTATGGATGTTACAACAGAGTATTTAGTTGGGCATATAAGCACTGAATAGGACACATACCAAGAAAAGTCAGCTTATTATATACATACAGGTATAAAAAAAATAAGGTTTTTATCAGATTATATAGCTGAAGAGGAATGCTGAGAGAAAGCATATAACGTAAATAACTTAGAATTTCAGTTGGTAATAAGCTAAGCTGGACAGGGCACATTGATGAGGTTGTAGGAAAATATTTGAAAATATTACATCTATTGTGAAGACCTGAGAAGTAATGGAACCGGATTACAAAACTTAAATCAGGCCCATGATTGAATATTGTGACATGGAACCTACATTAGGGTAACAAATATTGGAGTGAGAAGGGATGCAAAGGAAAGCAGCTAGTTTTGTCTGTCTTAACTACTAAAAGTGCACTATAATTAAAATGATTAAGAAACTGGATTCAGTGTCATTGGAAGATGAAAGGTAATGAGAATCGAGAGCATTTATAAAGTTTACATTGCTGATGAGGTCTAGGTAAAGATTGAGGGAAAATTTAGGAGCAGCATGTTGAATGTTAGACCTGAAAGTAAAAGTTTATACGGCTATGGTAAGACCAGCTATCATTTATGGATCAGAAACATGGACTTCACGTTAAACAGAGAAAGCCTTCCTGGAGAGGATGGAAATGAGGATGCTAAGATGGCTACTGGATGTTTCTCTGAGGGACAGACTTTGAGATGAAGAGATAAGAAAAATAGCTGAAGTGGCTAGCCATCAGAGAGGGAAGATTAAGGTGGTACGGTCATCTCATGAGAAGAGTTGAGGAAGAGCCAATCAAGAATGCATGCAGGATGCCTGTGGGAGGAAAAGAGATCCAGAGGAAGGCCAAGGATAAGGTGAAAGCATCTAGTTAAGAAGTACCTCATGATCTTAGGACTGAAAGTAGAGGACGGTATAGACCAGGAAAGGTAGAGGAAACTCATCAAGGCAAGCCGAGGCCTAATGTTTGGAAAAAGAGATAGAGAAGATGAAGGTTGAATATTAGGGAGGACTACAGCTGTAAATTAACACTTGGTTTCAAGCACAAGGGAGTAGAGGAGTTTTCCTTTACAGGTAGGGGAGTAAGAGATTGGCATAAGTCACACAGGAAAGTAATTAAAATGTACCTTAGACAATAAAGAATTTTAAGTTGTAGATTTTCCTGGCATATCATATGTGTACATAGTTCTCAGGTAATCTGCCTGGTAGTCTTGTTGATGCTAGATCAACCTGATAATGACTGCACAACTGTTGGTCGAAATATTGTTGCATATCAAAGAGAGTATCCAGCAGAATTACCAAGGCTAGTTAAAGACAGAATTTTAAAGGAAAAATGTGCCGATATAATGTAACTGTCACTGAGGTCTAAACTCTGATGCAGTTAATAATGATAAAATGAGCACGGCAGGTGAGTGGCTAACGCTCTGGCTCACAATCAGGATGACACCAGTTTGAATCCCTGTCCAGGCATCCAAATTAGGGTTTTCCACAGTTTCCCCAAATCACTCCAGGTGAATGCCAGGATGCTTCCTTCAAAAGGCCATGGCTGAATACCTTCCCATTTCTTGCACCCAGTCCCATCCCACCTCTAATGACTTCAATGTTGACGAGGCATAAAGCCATAAGTAAAATGATAATAATAATAATAAAATGATTACCCCAGTCATTGCAGTTATGCATCCAAGAATGGTTGCACAGTGGTCACAAGAAAGTAAAAAAGTAGTGGGTATGTACCCTAGGGCGGTGCGACAGCACCGGGCGCCTTCATAAGGGGGACGCCAAAAATGCAGCAAAGGATCGTCTGCGCAAAAAATGAAAAATAAATCATAGAATAGCCTAGCTCGCCGTTCACATTTTTTTTAATACACTAATCATCCCGAAGAATTTATAAATGTAAGAGCTTCCACTTAATGTATAGTTCGAGTGAGCTCAAGTTACTCCAGTCAAGAAAACCATGACCTGTCCCACAATTAGCACTCTCCGCACCTCCCGCACCCGTTTCCTGCCTTTTCGGCTGTAGTCTTGCAGTTTATGCACCAGTGGCAGATCTACGAATTTTCAGAGAAGGGGCTAAGACCTGCGACTGCCGCCCCTTCAAATATGAATTTGCCACCCGCAGCAGTTTAAAACTGTTCTTTGATTTTCCGCCTCCTGTAGGTTGCTGCTCAGGGCAAGAAGGACACTGTGCACAAATTTCCCGCCCCTTTAAACATGATTTTACCCATGGTAAGTGCTCCACTTTGCCCCCTCTAGATCCGGCACAGTCATTTGCAAGTGGTTGCATGTGCATGAGGACAGAGTCAACCAACTTATCTATTTCTACAATGTAATATCTTGGGTGATTGCGATTAATGTTGGTAGTGTAAACATTTACAAAATGTAATGTGTCTTTTACAGACATGTCATTACCTCTTTTTTTAAATAATAATAATTAAACAAGGCAAAACTGAGAAGACTTCAAAATTGCAACTGCTAGGAAAATATGACACTCCACCATATTTCTAAATAAGGAAACTAATGAATATTATTTTGGAAAATGTGTTCAAAATGATTGAAGTTCTTAATAAAATTTTAACTATGGTTAAATTATCTAAATACGTTTCCATCATACTGAATTGTACTCCTGTTGTCAGTCACGCCGAACAATTATCTTTGACATTGCTTTTGTTAACATTAATGAAGATGAAGTCAAAGTGTGTGAGTGTTTCACTGGTTACAAACCGGTAAGTGACTCTTCGAACCTGGTAGCTGGACTCATTGGCCTGTATATCAATGATACTTTGCATAAGTTCGATTTGGATATGAACAATTGTTGAGGCCAAAGATATGACAGTGGATCCAATATGATAGGAGTAAACAAAGTGTCCAAAGCAGAATTTTGAACCAATATCTTCCCAAGCATTTTTTAATCCATTTAACTGCCATTAAATTTGGTAATAGGAGATGATCGATTAAATCAGTTTCCTTGTCCGGATTTCTTTAAAGAATAGTTCTTCCATTCTCTCAATCAACAAAGCGATGGGAAGTGGTAGCCAAGAACTTAGAAGGACTATTACCAAAAAAAATTGTGAAACTCGTTCGGGAATAGAGTTTCTACACTCGCTGCAGTTCTTTACCACTATTCTTCAGTTCGTGTCATCCTTCTGGAAACAAATTTTTCACTTGCAGCAACAGAGGCCTTGTCACTGAGCCAGATCAAGGAGCAATTTGAATTAATAGTAACAATGGTAACTTTGTATAATACATGGTTCCAAGTAAATATTGTAAGCAAGGCTATCCAGGATGGAAGTGGAGTCATGAAACGCTTCAAAATTTCTGGGATAGAGCTCGGAATTTGAAAGAGTACCGGGGTTATTCGTCTGCTCTGATAACAACTAGAGAAATTGGTTCTCAAACTGGGACATATCCTTGTAATAAGCCAGTCAGATCCCAAAGAAAAAATGAGATTTTTTGAGTACGAGGCAGTAGATGAGATAGCAAAAGATCCCAAATAATTGTTTACAATGAATGTGTTTTAGCATGTAATCGGTATAACTGAGAACGTGTTGGTCACTCCATTTTCACAACTGTCTAAATTTAATGACACAGTGTCATTCTTAAGCATTATCAAAACATTCCTGCATTGTAATAATTGTAATAATCCTGTGCAGATTTAGAAATGTCTAGCCTCGCATTCGGGAGGACGGCAGTTCGAATCCCCGTCCGGGCATCCAAATTTGGGTTTTCCATGGTTTCCCAAATCACTCCAGGCAAATGCCGGGATGCTTCCTTCAAAAGGCCATGGCCGAATTCCTTCCCATTCCTTCCCCCCATCCTTTCCCATCTCTAAAGACCTCCCTGTTGAGAGACGTAAAGAAGTTAAAAAAAAAAAAATAGAAATGAGTTTAACGAATGGAGAAAATGTGACATATCGCGTTATGCATTGGCTGAGGAACTTTCTAACTGCAACTATTGTTGTTGGAGCTTGAATCAGCAGAACCAATTAAAGATCAATTTATGAAACAAAATGGTTGGCAGGATATATTTCCGAAAGTGTGGACAGCACTTCGAATTTTTCTGATGTAACTGTCACTGAAGGAGAACCAAATTTCAGTAAATTAAAACTTATCAAAACTAATTTACAGTAAACTCAGACTCAAGACAGACTTTCAGATCTTGCAATTTTATCTTTAGAAAATATTATTGCCCAAGAGCAAAAACGAGGAAGTTGGCAATCTAGGCCTTTTAGTTGCGATTTTATTTACTCATTTGTTTGTTTTAAACATTTTTATTAAAAACTATGTAAATTTGACGTAGACGCGATGCGATCATTGTGCATGCAATAGTAGCATAAATAAACCTTTTCAAACATATAGTGTTCTTTTTTACTGTTGATGTTTCTCATTCATGCCATTTCTAACCTATACTAATCTTTATGAAGTTTGAATTATTATATACACATTCGCTAAGGCCAACTAGGACCATGTTAAGCCTTTGTACATTTGGCAGCGAGTTTCATCTTCTTCACTCCTTCATTCGTTTTGAGTGTGCCCATTTGAGCTTCTCTGTCCAGGGTGTACCACGTCTTTTTTTGGTGTGCTTGTCATTAACTTCTTCTGAGAAAGATCTTTATTGAAAGCATCTTCAAATGAAGGTCTTCTTTAATATTTACGAACCAGAGCATTACAGTTTTGAGTCTTGAATCAAATAAATTAAAGATATTTTTGTTAGTCTGTTCTCCTCCATTGCAGATTGTTTCGGTGATTTTCTCTATTTTACTGTAGACTTCTTTGTTGGATCTCTTTTGATGGACGCATTCTTGAAGTTGGAACCCAGAATTCCTCAAATAATTTTTCTCTCTTTTTATCCAATTATCGGCATTTGGGAACAAGGTTTTGGCTGCATAAAAAACTACTGGTTTCAGAACAGTTTCATAATGACTTATCTTAGTGTTTTGTGGAAGACATATTTGTTGTAGACCTCTCGCGAAGTTTGGTAGGCTATTTCTAATTTTCGAATATTTTCCCGAAGAGCTTCTTTGTCCATACCATTTTTTAAAATGATCTCGCCCAGATACTTAAATTTTTCCACTTGGTTAGTCTCTTCGTATTTGGTTTGAAGTTTTGGTGGCGCATCTTTGATGTCAGTAATTAACTCCATTTTCTCAAAAGAAATCTGTAAACCGGTTTGATCAGTAATTTCCTTCAGCAAATCACTTTCTAAGTCATCTGATAGGATAGCAATGTCATCGGCAAAAGCTAGAGTATCTATTGTGATTCGTTTAGATTTAGTTCCCTTTATCAATGGGTTGTAGTCAATTTCCTCCAATTTTGATCGCCAGTACAGATTGTTTTTATCGAGAACACAATTAAAAAGTAGTGGAGATAGACCATCACCTTGCTTGACCCCAGTTGTGACCTAAAAGAATCCGACAGGCATCCTAAAAACTTAACTTTCGATTTTGTGTTTGTCAGTGTGGATCTAATTACAGTCAATAGTTTTAGATCAACTCCAAATTCATTAAGGATGTTCAATAGCATTTCCCGGTCTATCAAGTCATAAGCTTTCTTTAAGTCCAAAAACACTAATACACATTGCTTTGACCTGAGCATATAGTATCTGACGATCATCTTGAGATTGTAGATCTGTGCCGCTGTTGAGCGACTTTTTCTGAAACCCCCTGGTATTCACCTATTTGGTTTTTAACTTGGGATTATAATCTCTCCAGGATAGCAAGTGAGAGAATTTTGTAGCTTACCAGAAGCAAGGAAATAACGATAGTTGTTATCAATCTTCCTACTGCCTTTTTGTTACAACGGGTGGATCAAAGATGTTTTCCAATCTTCGGGTACAATTTCCTCATTCCAAATTTCTTCTATTTGCTTTTGCAAGATTTCTATTGATTTTTCAGAGGCATTCCATAGTTCTGCAGTTACAGAGTCTTCCACAGGTGCCTTATTGTTTTTGAGTCTGACAATGAGTTATTATTAATATATAAAGACTGTTTTCTGAACTCGGCTTTGCTCAATTGGAAATCATAACGCATTCATATACGTATTCGAAATTGAATTTCACGGAAACTACTTTTTCAATCTGGATACAACTAGATAGGCAATACATTATTCCAAATTTTATCCCAAGCTATCCAGCTGTTTTGACCAGAAACAGTAACGAATATCCAAGAACACAAACTTTTACATTTATAATTATAGCAGGATGTAAAAAATGTATGATATCTTCAATCTGTCTATATGGCCACCTTAATCACAAATAAGTGATTGCACAATCAGATTTTGCACCACCTGAAAAACTGAGTGTATACATAGCATAAGTGGAAATAAAGGAAAGTAAGTGGGAAAAAATTATTTTATTTTGTCATGCTGAATGTCTTACTCTGTATATCAGTGAATAAAAATGAATTCATACCAATAATATATTCATCCACAGTTAATCGTGTGCCATTGATTGGATGTTGGGATAACCTACCATTCTTCTACTTGTTTATTGGAAGCAATTCCTACCGATTCCACAAAGTTGGTCTTGAAAACAAACCTTAGATGTATTAGTATGTCCTGCAGACTATCACTATCACTATCAGTGATGGCTTTTTCCCGATGAACCACTGTGGCTAATATTGTCTTGCATTGAGCTGGATAGTGAAAGCTTGTAGCCTCTAAGTACGCACCGGTTTCCTGCACATGCTATCAGACAATGTAACATTTGGCTTCTGATTAGTTAAAAGGTCAACAACCTCTATATTTTGGTGGATTGAATTCAGGTGGTCCAGGAATTATTTTTTAATTTCAGAATGCTGACTTAACACCTGTGGAAATTGTGTGGAAGCAATTTTCCAGGAAAGACTCAATTCACACAATTTATACTGATTTTGTTTTAAAAAAGGTCAGTGACAAGTGCCATTCTCTATTTGATAGGATACAATTTTTATGTACTGAGCCTTATCAGTAGTAGACAGTATCTCTGCACAAGTATAACATACACTGAAACAATTGCAAAAGAAATCTGAAATGTCATAAAATTATACTCAAGATTGCTGTTGTTTTCAGAACTCTCCACAACTCAAAACTTTGTAGATTGAACTCCAACACCGGAAACTAACATGCTCAAGTTGAAGGTGCGGCAATGGGCTCTCCACTTTCACCTGTAGCCGCCAACATTTTCATGGAATCATTCGAGATGAAGGTGCTTAACAACGCGCGCCTAAAACCTACAAAGTGGATCCGTTATGTTGATGACACTTTTGTCATCTGGCCTCACGGTAAGGAGAGTTTGCAAGAGTTCTTAAACCACCTGAATAGTGCCCACCCAAGAATTCAGTTCACTATGGTTGTGGAAGAAAATGGACAACTGCCATTTCTCGATGTCCTTGTTCACAAGCGAGGCGATGGAAGTTTGGGTCACACTGTGTATCGCAAGGCGACCCACACTAATAGGTATCTGCACGCCATGTCGCACCATCATCCGGCAACGAAGAGAGGCGTATTGACATCACTCAACTTAAGAGCTAAGACAGTATGTGACTCGGAAAGTCTGAATGAAGAAATGGAGACACTTACAAAAATATTCCAAGCCAATGGCTATAGTGAATCTGAGATCAGGAGGGTTTTAAGACCCAAAACACCTATGGGGGACGTCAACTTATCCCATGATATTAATGTGCCAACAAAATTCGCCTGTCTCCCATACATACAGGGTATCACAGACCGGATTGGGAAATTGTTAAAGCGGGTGGAGGTGCGAATAGTATATAAGGCTAACTGCAAACTTGGTCAGTGACTGACAAAGGTAAAAGACAAATTACACCCACACCAGCTTATGGGTGTTTACGAAATCCCCTGCAGTTGTGGCAGTGTTTATATCGGCGAGACTGGTCGCACTGTGGTGGAGAGACTTAAAGAACATATCCGCCACTACAAATATAACAACAGCGACAAATCCGCCGTAGTCCGCCATGCTATTAATACCGGGCATGAAGTAAAATTTCAAGAAACGAGGCTGCTGTGGAGAGAAGACCAGTGGTGGCCCCGACGGGTGAAAGAGGCAGCAGAAATTTTAAAAAACACCAACAACATCAACGAAGATAGCGGCCTCTTACTCTGCGATGCTTGGCGCTCGTTGCTATGTCAACATAAACAGTATCTCTGACGAAGGCTGGAGGATACCAGCCGGAAGCTTAGGTAAGGAAATAAACAACGCGGCAATACCCGAAAGTCAATTAATCATAACATGTTATTGTTGAAAGGGGTCAGCGAAAGGTAAAATTGGTTCTTATTTGAGTTGAAGTTATGAACTATACAATTAATTCTGAGTTCAGAATTGTGGCACTATATTTCAATGGTTGCTAATGGTTTGTGAGGATAAAGTTTGCACATAAACATTCTGCACATTTGAGAGTTGTTAGTGAAATTAATATTTAATTCCAGTTCTGAATAATTATATGCATATATCATAATTAGTACACTAATCATCTAATTTTGGTTTTCATAAGTTATTTGAATAGTGTTTAGTATATTAGATTTTGAAAATTATTACTGCACTAAGTTATTTATTATTAATTCTAGGCATTATATTTGATGGCACAAAATGATACGCGAGTTAAAATTAATTTCATTTTGGCCCAAGGAAACAGTTTATCGATGGTTATTTAACTGAAGCTCTCTGAAGTTCGGAAATAATTTTAAGTATAACTGAACTGCTCGTAGCATGCATTTAGATAAAATTTCATGGATTCAAATAAGTCAGAATATACCCATCAATTACACTTTATCCTGGCAGTAATATATATTTTCCAATACCAAACATTTTATTATTATTATTATTATTTTGACTGATGAAAAATGACTCCAAATGAATTTAACAATGAATCTACAGAAATATCTCGATCATGATTAGTTTATGATAATCAATGACAGTTTCTGGCAGGCTATGGCCAGGTATGCCAGGATCACAGTCTGCTATCTTTCCACCATTCCTCCAGTTCCACAACATTCGAGTTTGCTCTTCATCTTACACACACTATTCCCTTAATCCACTGATCTCATTCATGGTCTTCTACAAGGCCTCTTCCATTCAAATTTCAAATTATGCACTTTCTTTGGCATACTTTCATCATCATCTTTTTCCTATGTCCATATCACTGTTCTCAATTGATTTATGAATTCAGAACCAACAAACATATCAATCTTAATGAGAATCTTATGGGACTAACCATTTTTAGGAACAGTTAGGATCAGTCTTAATTGTTACCTAGGAGTATATACATGAACTAAAGGCAACTGTATCCTTTACTGTTTACTCCTGAAACATGACATCACACCAACCCTTTATTTTTTGTTTTCAACCTGAATTGGATTTTATCATTTCTCTATGTTAGAAAAGTGTTATTAGCTACTGCTATTAGTGTCATTAGCTGAAATTTTGACTGACATGTTTATGGCTTTCACTGGAAAAAAAATCATTATAATTTATCTGTAATATGGAGGATCAGTAAGTGGTTTGTTACTGACAGCTTCAGTAAGTCAAGATACTTACTCAAATTAACAAATGCATACATGACTTATAAATGTGTTGATGCTAATGCTACAAGATGTAAGAGAAAAAATCACATTCAAATGATTTATTCTCAAGGGATTTGATATTTTCTACAGCATTATGGCTGGTAGTCTATCTGATAAAAACAATTCAAATAATTGTTTATATTAAAAAATCATGAGAAATATTTAGTACACCATAAACAGCTATTTAAAACAAACTTTGAGGGGAAATGGATTTCTTTAGCTACCATATTCTGAACAAAATGAACATAAAATAACAAGTGAACTATTAAAACTGTAGCAGAATTTGCTGTAGCATTCTGTTTACTTCTGATGCACTAATTGTTATTATACTGTAATTCATTTCTCGTCTAAAACAGAGATTTTGATTTTCAACAAAATAATCTTGGAAAATGTCTAAGATTGTTGAAGCATGTTAATGCCACTGCTGCATGAAGAAAGTAAAATGATTTTGTAAACCATTCAAAACTAAAATGAGGATCATAATACAGGAACCAAATCTTGTTTTGTGAGTGAACTGTAAGTAAAGAACGAAATAGCACCCGTTTAGTGTTAGTCAACAAATAAAGATATAAAATTCTAAATTAGTGTCCAGGTAACATACCTTACGGTCAGGTTTGTGAGGGATAACAACTTGCTGAATTCTGCCCTGGCGAACAAGAAGAGCCTGCGAGTCTCCTACCCATGCAATATACAGCTTCCTGTCCTCTGGTCGGATTAGAGCACATACTACTGTTGTGCCACTACGCAGATTCTGAAACATTAAACCAGAAATTTTAAACAAATAATTTCACAGTTTTCTTTAATACAGAGATGAATAAACTAAATGGATCCTTAATAGGAACCATTAAACAAATATCTTTCAAATCAGAATTAATGATTCTCCCAAAAAGTTTTCTATCTCAATTCCAGATATCGATGTCATCATCAAACTTAAAACACAAAATTTAATGAAAGGATTGTTATAATTGTTTTTGAAAATTATGTAAATTTATTCCTAAAAATGAAGAATAATCACTATCTATAATGAAGGATGACAATTATTCACATCACACTATTACTAAACCCAAAAAAACAAATGGTCCTGGTGGAACCAAATGAGGTTGTCTATATTAACATAATGAGGTAAAGAGAATTTCTTTGTTCTATTTTTATCTTATGTTGCTCACTTATTAATGTAAATAATAAAGGAAAGGAAAATTAACCCACCATATACTAAAGTTGACGACTGCGCCTTTTGTGTTTTCTCTCATCATAGCCGTCAACTTTGGTATGTGGTGGGTTAATTTTCCTTTATTATTTATCTCACCAAGAAGTCGCTTCCATTTTTCTTAGTTTCACCACTTATTAATGCAGAATTTCAAAATAAGAATTGTGGTCACACAAATAAATAACACCTTAATATGTTAAAACTGAAAAATCAGTAACAAGAGACGGAAAATTAATATGTTCTACGAACTTCTAGAGTCTAATCCAAATCGAAAGTAACAACATTTATCTCTGTAGCCTATTCACACTTTTTAAAAATAAAAAATAAAAATAAATAAAGAAAGAAAAAATATTAAAATAAACTGAGCTAACTATTTAACAGAAAATTAGATTTAACTGCAATATAAGTCACAACTTTAATCTTTAAGTTCTAGGAATGGTTAATATTTCTTTTCCTGCAAAGGATCATAAACGAGCAAATTCCATTTTCACCTTTATTTATAAACCATTTACAGACATAAATCTAAATTTCTATACATTCAGGATTCCAAAAACCAAATGTATGGTTTCTATTTCCCTAATTCTGTGAGATTATGTTTAAGATTTTGGGAAACATGGTGTTCCAGTAAAATTGATATTATTCCATTTTGCTAATACTTGTATATACAGTCTGTGCAATAAGTATCAACCTTTTTTCACATGAAAAAAGATTATGTAGGTATGGCAACTGTGTAAACTTGTTGAAGAGACCTATCTGCACATGGGTGAATAATTATTCTCTCCCAGCCCAACTGCTCACTTCAGTAGTTAAGAAATGGTGACTTCATCTAACAAGTGTTTTCAAATTTTGACAGAATCTTGGGAAACAGAAAACATGATGTAGGTATGGCAAATGTGTACACTTGTAGAAGAGACTTACCTCCACATGGGTAAATAATTATTCTCTCCCAGCCCTACTGCTCACTTCAGTAGTTATGAAAGAGTGACTTCATCTAACATGTGTTTTCAAATTCTGTAAAAAAACTTGGGTCAACAGTAACATCCACAATATTCAGCAGGCTTTCAGTTATGATACATTGGTGGTGTCTTGAATCAAAATGGGATACAACTGATTCAAAGAAGGTTGCATGTCAACAAATAATGTTATGCATACCGGAAGACCATCAACAAGCTGAAATACTGTTGTTATTGAGAAAGTATGGGCACTAACATTTAACAGTTTAGGAGATCACTGCCATGGTTGGGATTAGTGTTGGTTTGGCAGGAAGCATTTTGACTGAGGATTTGGGCATGTAAAACTGGTTCCCAAACAACTTTCACAGAAGCAACAACAACTATGTCCCACGGTCTTGGGAACGCACCAGCAACCAACCTCAGTCCTTGAAGGCTGTGGTTGCTGGTAACAAGACAGAAAACAAGATCTAATCATCGCATTGTAAGCACCCAGAATTCCTGAGGCTCAAAAAATCACAACAGGTTTGGAGCAAAATTAAGGTGATGGTGCTTGCTTTTTTTTTTTAACTGCTAGGGGAGTGTGCATCATAAATATGAACCAGAAGAACAGACCATAAGGAGTATTACTGAGGCATCCTGTGTTGCCTCTGTGATCCAGTTTGGGGATTCTCAAGAACAGATTGATGAAGTAGCCATGAGCAGCCCTTTTATCACCTGCCATAGCAAATATCTTTCTGGAAGATTTTGAAGAGAACACATTAGCATGTAATGCCTTTTACCAATACGTTGATGACATTTTGATGTTTGGCACCATAACAAGGACAACCTGAATAGCTTTCACCTTCATTTGAATAACCTCAGTAAAAATATCAAGTTCATGATACAGGCGGACAAGGAAGGACGATTACCTTTTTTTTGGATATTTTTATAGAAAAGAAATCTGATATGATATCAGAACTCTCGGTGCACAGAAAACCTAAGCACCCTGTACCTTAATGTGTGCAGTCATTACTGCATGGCAGAGTGCAAGATAGTGTTCACCATACTAGTACAAAGGACACGAGTGATTTGTGATAGCGACAACATACAGGATGAATTGCAACATTTAAGTAGGACCGACAGACAAAATGGATACCCAGGACATCAGATCAGATTGGCATTCCAGCAGGCTTAATAACAGCAATAATGAGAGACATGACTGCTTAGTCTCCTTGCCATACTTTGGTGCTACAATGTTGAGAGTTGCAACTGTTTTGGCGAGAAATAGGATTAAGGGCTATATTTACCACCAAAAGTAAGTAACATTCTGCGATCCCCCAAGGAAGACCTCATCCTTAGTGCATGCACTGTACACTCCCATCGTACTGACTGCTAAGAATAAAAGTTGTTAATATGATTAATCTGTAGTGCAAATGTTGGAAAAAGCACTTCAGCCAGATGATACAGTGGATTACCCAGTGTCATTTGGAACATTCCCGACAGGTTCACCTGGGACAGAAGAAGAAATCTACGGTGGTGGAACATGGCACTGAACTGGGACATGGGACACTTTGAATCCACTAGGCCCAGGATGCTAGAACATACTAGAATCTTCTGGCACAGTGCTATCACTGAAACAGTAGAACTTGCCTCTTGTTCAATATTCTCAACTGGGATAGTGAGTACCACCTTAGTGAAACTTAGATGCCAGTTAATAAAGCCGCGATATGTCAGCATTCAGAGTTTTTTACTACACAGCATGCTAAAAACAACTGCTAGGTAATGGTCCAACCGTTGCCATGCAGTCAATCAACAAAGCACAAGTATTGGTCTTTCAACCTGATCAGCACTTTGCTTGAAGATGGTGATGGAGATTATGATCAACATTTTGTCAAAACACCCATGTTTACTCAGTCAGTTACCTGAGCAAAATATATTAATCATATTAAAAATATCTTTCATTTGCAACTAACTGCTGTCTTTTGTAGATACACTGTAGCAAAATTTGTTTCAAGTAAGTAATTGTACTTATTAATGTTAATAATCCAAAACTTTTGTTTTATGACAGTAGCAGTTTGAAATCAAACATTTTTCTATAACATAATTTACTCAGTTGACAGCAAAATCATTTCAACTTTGTTTAATTTGCAATAACCATATAGTATTTTTTTAAAAATAAAAAATCGAAATTTGTTCCAAGAATGTGGTGGAAATTAAACTCACAAGTGAGGAGACAGGTATGGCTACTGTTTGATGACCAACAATATACAAAGCTTCCTTACTCATCTAGTGTTATGTTTTTCCATGCCACAACTTGTGGAGAAAGAGCATAAAAGAATTCAATAATGAGCAACTGTTAACGTGTCAAAGAAGATAACTGATAATTTACAGTCTGATTTGAGGATAGAAATCCATGTTATTGATATAAATAGAACCCATTACTGATAATGAAAATGTACTGATGTCTTACTGCCTACTAAATTTAGAAAAATTTAACAGATTTAATAGATGTCTTACCCCTTGCATTTCTTTCAGATATCTTCCTAATTTGTTAAAACCTAAGGAAAAAGTGTCTCTCTCCATAGGAATACAAATAAGAAGTTACAGAAAATCATTTTCTCCATCCCTCAATAGTGAAGAACACAAAAACACACTGTAACACTTTTCATTTTCTCCATCCCTCAATAGTGAAGAACACAAAAACACACTGTAACACTTTCTTGCAAAATAATGAGCTACTTGGCAAGATTCCACTGGCCAGCAACATCCAATTAAGTTTCAACATGCTGGTAAAAGTAAATTTGCACAATAATCACCATAGTGAGTTCAAATAATAACATAAACAAATTGGCGTCTACACAAAAGTGACTATTCTTGAAAAGTAGGTAACAAAACAAGGACAGTTGAAAATTTTGAAATGTCAGACTTGTGACAAAATCAATAATTTGTAATAAGTATGAATTGTTTCAACTTTTATCAGGAAAAGTCACCAAGCATTCTACCTCAGGCCAAAACTGTATAACACAATAGATTGATGTAATTTGGTCTCAAATTTCTTGAGATAAAGGTGATTTTTTTTTAAGATGACAGTACAATTCAAATATTGTTCATTAACTGCTGAATCCATATCTATACTATTATAATAAAAATGTAGGAAAGTTTTGTTTGTAATTATAATGTACACTATCGATGACAGAGATGCCAAAATCGTAAAATTCAAAACTTTGATATTTCTGTCAGTCTCCGTATCACACAAAAATTAAGAGACAATTTCTAATGAAACTGCACACAGTGATAGCTTATCTCACAAAGTACAATATATGATACTTTTTATCCAGTTTAGTAATATAGTTTCCAATGATACAAAACGATAAATTTTGAAATTTTTTAGTCCACGTACCACACAAAAACTAATTAATGGATTTGTTTGTGAAATTGCATACAGTGACTTTATATGATAGGTTAACACATAACATACTTTTTATCCCAATTAGTTACAAATTTCACAATGACTCAGTGTCCAAAACTATATATTTTTTTAACTGCCCACAAATTATTTTATTTTATTTTCCTCCTGCCCTTCTGTTATCACACAAAAACTGAGGAATGCATTGCCATGAAACTTCATGTAGTGAAAGCTTCTCATCACTTAACATTTAAGATACTTTTTATTTACAGCAGTAAAATAATTCTCAATGATACAGAGGCCAAAATTTTTAGAATATTTGTTTGTGCACCTCACGCAAGATATAATGAATGGATTTCAGTGAACTGCACATAGTTATATCTTATGTCATTAGTTAATACGTAGGACCCTTTTTCTCCCAATTAGCACCATTTTTCATACATACAGATGCCAAACCATAAATTTTAGAAATTTTGTATGTATGTGCATAGATCAAGCAAAAACCAATAACTACAATGAAACTGTAAACTGTGATAGCTTATGTCAGGTTAGTTCTGTTTCAATGTGATATTGACAGGCTGAGGAATAAAAACAAAACAAAAATCACCCTAATTAAATTTTTCAGAAATCAAATCTATCAGTTTAATATTGTCGGGTGCAAGCCTACCCTCAGTTGAAATGTTTATCACAACTGAACATAAGCATGTCTAATTCAACATTTGAGCAGTGCTGATCTATGCTCACATGTCTGATGAACAATTTAAATAGCTTTTGAAGAAGCTAAGCCCAAAAAATCTGAAGGGTATCACAGCTGTACATAAAAATGTACAGTGTACGTACCTTTTTTAATTGTTCTTACTCTACTTATGACTTTAATTGATTTTATCCTTGATACTGAATCATTACGATGTTTGTATCCATTGTTAATACATCAATTATGAAAAAACACAACATCTCTAAGTATATAGAATACTTGTACTTTTGATATGTTCTCAAAGCACATTTTATTTATATTTATCTCCAATGTTGTCAAAACAAAATTGGTGCAAAGCTTTAGTAAACTAATAGTAATTAGTTACAAGAGGAAGAAAAACTGACAGATATTCTTGTCTGGTCCACTTGGGTGAAGTAACAGACACTGCTAATGAACAAAAATTGAAAAGTCAATTGTTGCCTGCTCATTTGGATTGTAGAATTTGTATCTTTATGTGAACGATGTTTCATTTAAAACTTATGAGTTGTATCAATTTCTAATTAATTACCAGCAATTATTACTATGAAGCCATTAATTCACAGCCTTGAAAATGATAATTAAAGACTTGTTAACAAGCAGTGGCCTTGGTACACACTTCTGCAGTTGAGATGAATAGCAAGTAGGTTATTATTCAAATGATGCAATGAATAACTGGGAAAACTAAAATGGTGTGTTGTATAACATAATCCTTCAATGCAAATATGTTGCATAGCCATCTTCGTGACTATTGTAATGTAACAATTGGTTGTCTGAGAACTGGAATTATGAATCATGTAATTTTAAGATAAGAAAGTAGAATGCTGTCATATTAACATAGCACCAATGATTTAAAAAGGCTGCAAAGCACCAGTTATGATTGCCTTGTACATTAAATAAAGGGAAACATTAAGTTGAATAGACTTACTAAGAACTAGCTTTTGCCTGTGACTTCATCCACATGGAACAAAGAAGCTGCTGGTTGTTTTGTCCAAGTTGAATGATTAATTCACAATTGTTTATTTACCTTTCTAATGATATATGAACAGTATTTGATTTAATTTTTCATCTGTTTCATGTCCCCATTGTATTTGTATTCCAGTGGTACTATACATTCCAACACTATTTCTGACTCCAATTTAAATCACACACATTTAACTGCCTATTTCCCACTGTTAAAAGAAGTGGCTCTTCTGCAAATTTAAGTACCAGGGACTTTTTAAGTGATACTTTGATTTCATTCTTTCTCTATTTCATTTTTTAACCAACTTCAAAAAAATGAGGAAGTCCTCAATTCGTCTTGATTTTTTTTTTTTTTTTTTTTTTTTTTTTGTATGTATGACCAGCGATATCATCACCAATTTTGAACCAATTTAAATTAAATTTTTTTAGTGGATAGGGTATACCTCCAAAGTGGTCCCATATGAATTTCATTGAGAAACCACCCCTTCTACCCCCCTCCGCCCCCTAATTTTTATACAAATCCACGTTTTTTATTCGATCTTGATGAAACTTTGGACGTATATAGCCAAAAATAAAGAGAAAAATACTGTCAACTTTTGGTTTAAAGAAACTGAACCCCTCTCCCCCTATCCACCCCCTTAATTTTTGCAAATTTCCTTTATTCAAAGCTACAGTCGACACCATTTAACTGATTTCCATTAAAGTTGGAAATTACATGTAGTTTTTCATGGAGAAGGATTCTGACCAAAAAATTAAAATAAAAAACCACCCCTCTCCCATTTACACCCCTTAATTTTTTAGAAACCTACATTTCTTATCTGATTTTTACTGAACTTTGCCCATGTATACTTTAAAACAAAGAGAAAAATCCTGTCAATATTTAGTCTTCCAAAGTTCAACCCCCCCCCCTACCCCCCTCCTTCCACCCCGTTAATTATTGTCAATATTCTTCATAAAAAGCTACACTCGACACCGATTGACCCATTATCATCAAAGTTGGCATATACATGTAATTTTTCATGGGGAATCTGACAAAAAAATAAATAAATACATAAATAACCCCTCCCCCTTTACACCCCTTAATTTTTATACAAACCCACATTTTTTTATCCGATTACGATGAAACTTTGGACATGTGTGGTAAAAAATAAAGAGAAAAATACTGTCAACTTTTGGTTTGAAAAAACTGAAGCCCTCTCCCCCAATCTACCTCGTAAATTTTTACCAATGTTCTTTATACAATGTTACAGTCGACACATTTAATTTTTCATGGAGAAGGTTTCTGACCAAAAAATTAAATAAATAAATAAACCACCCCATGTCTCCCTTTACACCCCTCAATTTTATAGAAATCTGAATTTCTTATGTGATTTTTATTGAACTTTGCCCATGTATACTTTAAAAAATCTAAAAAACATCCATTAAACTGCTTAATTTTTTATACACAACTACAGTTTTTATCCGGTTTAGACAGCACTTAGCAAATTTTTACTATAAAACAGAGAAAAAAGATGCCAACTCTTGGTTTGCAAAAACTGACCCCTCTCTCCTTTTCAACCCCCTTGATTTTTGTCAATTTCTTTTTAGGAAGCTACAGTCGTCACCATTTGACCGATCTTTATTAAAGTTGGCACATATATATGTAATTTTTTATGGATAATATCTCTGACCAAAAAATAAAAAAACCACCCTAGCTCCCCTTCCCTTAATATTTGTACAAAACCCAAATTTCGATTCGATTCGGTGGAACTTCGCATGCGTATACTTTAAAACAAATAGAAAAAGAAAAATACTGTCCACATAACTTTCACAAAAATGCAAACCCTATCCCCCTTTCTACCCCATTAATTACTGTCAATATTCTTTACACAAAGCTACCGTTTCTTTCTGATTTTGAAGTAAGTATGTACATGTATACTGCAAAACAAACAGAAATATACTGTCTACATTTGGTTTCGAGAGTCCAAAAACCGCTCCTTCCTTCCCATCCTTTAATCTGCAGTTTCTATCCGATTCTGAAGGAAATTTGCACACGTATACTTTAAAACATACAGAACAATTGTGTTTAAATTAGGTTGCTGAAGCACAACCCCTCTTCCCTTCTACACCCAACCCCTCCTAATTTCCATTGTTCTTTATAGAGACCCACAGTTTTATCAGATTTCCATGGACCACTGCACATGTATACTTAAAAAAAAACAAAAAAAAACAGAAAAATAGTGTCTACATTCTGTTTACAAAACCCTACAACTCACTCCCTTACCCCATTTAATTTTGGCAAATGTTCTTTACACAAAGCTACAGTTTTTATCTGGTTTCGATGGAAATTTGCGCATGTATACTTTAAAACAAAGAGAAAAATACTGACCACACTAGCTTTACAAAAACCAAACTACTCTTTGTCTCCACACTCCTTATTTGTTTTTTATACATACCTACAGTATTATCTGATATCAATAGAAATTCACACACGTATACTTTAAATCAATCAGAAAAGGCAGTCTACATTTGGTATACATAAGCTCAATCCCTCTTCCCCTTTTCCCTCACTCCTTTTAATTTCCAATGTTCTTTACAAAAATCCACAGTTTAAATCCCGTCAAAATCAGTTAAGGTATTTTTAAGTCATGGCATAATATTTATAAAATAAATGTGTCGTAATGTCTCAACATGTACTTCAGATTTCAACTTTGATCCCAAGCTTTCACGTTGTGAAAACAAATTAAAAATCTATATTTTTTGTTTGATGCCGGAGCAAACAGATATATTCCAGAGAGATTTCTGTATGTGGTATGTATTAATGCTCAGATGTTACATGTTTTGGTTATCGAGCAGCAGCTTTAACAGATGTTATGATAAGATCGAAACATAGCCTGACATTCCTTAACACAACGCCCAATTCACCCCGTTCTGGAAGTGGTTGTGGTATATAAAGAAAGAATTCTTCTTTGAAAGCAAGTGCTTTAATCTCTGAGCTACCAGGAAGTTCGCAAAATGGGAACTGCTACAGCATATTTAAAATACCAAACGAATTATAATACCACTAAAAATTTAAAAATAAAATAATTGTTTTAAAAAACATAAAAACCGCCTTCAAAAAAAGCACTAAAAATTTTAAAATAACTTTATTCCTTGCTTAGGAAAAAGTAAATCTAAATAGACAACATTTTACATTACTTTCATTGAAATTTTGACATTAATTAGTTATTTTTGGAGTCGGTGCCAGCGAAAGCAAGAAAAACAAAAAGAAAAAACAATAAGGAATAACAATAATACATAAAAAATCATGTTACTGCTTACCTACAATTAATCCTAGAAACATGTTTCAACAAAACTGAAATGTACAGATGATACGCCGATATTATACTCTGTAAATCGTTTACTGCATGATGCAACCTACCACCTGACACTGTAACGCCAGAGATATGCCTGGATGACCAATAAGGCCAAGCCACAGATTAAAATACTGTTAATTTGTTTCCCTAAGCTGTCTCCCACAATAACACTATCTGCCTCAGGACATGCTGTAAAATATTGGGAATTTTTGTTCGTACATCCGTTTCGCCTCTAACGCCAAAAGAAGTTAAGTAGTTCGATCTTCGCGATTTGACAGCTGGCACCGACTCCAAAAATAACTAATTAATGTAAAAATTTCAATGAAAGTAATGTAAAATGTTGTCTATTTAGATTTACTTTTTCCTAAGCAAGGAATAAAGTTATTTTAAAACTTTTGGTGCTTTTTTTTATGGCGGTTTTTATGTTTTTTAAAACAATTATTTTTCTTTGTGTTATATCTCTTACAACAAAAGTATTAAATCCGTCTCTTGATAACTTTGATTTCATTATTCACGTGATTCATTTACTTGTTATGTTCGTATTCAAGACTAATATACTCTTTAGTGTGGTATGTCTTATGTTTCCTTTTGACTGCTTAAATCTGTTTCACTTGCTTGTTCTTTTTAGCATATAAAAATAATTTATTTTTATATGAAAGTATTAAATCTGTCCTTTAGTTCATATTTGATTTTGTTATTATTCCGTTTCATTTGCTAGTTGTGTTGACATTCCAGACTGGTATAGTCTTTGATTTTGTTCATTTTCTGTTTACTTTTGATCACTTTAATATTAATTTCTCCTGTTTTGTGAAAGTATGAACTGTGGCATATGCAACATTACATATGTCTTACAATACCAGAGCTTTGTATAAAATATCAAATTTATGTATTCAACCATTTGTTTCTCTATTGCGAACAAACAAACATAATTACGCTCTGTGGTAAGACAAGTGTATAATAAATGAAAAAAAATTAATGATGATACACAACAAAAATTGCGGTAAATTCACATACAAATCTTATATCTTCAGATGAGCAATTCTAATATATATTTGGGATCTCGGAAATGGCACCGAGCGGGGCGGTGTAACGGTTAGCGTTCTCGCCTCGCATTCGGGAGGACGGCGGTTCGAATCCCCGTCCGGGGCATCCAGATTTGGGTTTTCTATGGTTTCCCCAAATCACTCCAGGCAAATGCCGGGATGCTTCATTCAAAAGGACATGGCCGAATTCCTTCCCATTCCTTGCCCCACATCCTTTCCCGTCTCTAAAGACCTCGATGTTAAAAAGAGACGTAAAGCAGTTACAAAACAAAACAAAAAATCGGAAATGGCTCCAACGATTTGGACGAAATTTCAACTTTAGGTAATGTTTTACGATCGTTACTTCTTTTAGGAATTGTTTTCTCATTATTTGGAAAGGCATGGTTGATCAGATGTGAGATTACTGCGAGGTATGAGAATAGTTTTATCAGAGTGAATGAATTTAGCACTGATGACGTAGGCCTACTCATATAAGTGAATTACCACATATCTTGCACGATTAATTAATCCCCGATTAGTATTAACATTTGTATTTAACATAATAATAGCATTTTTCTTTAAAAGAAATTTATAAGGTGATAAACCAGATGATCACAGAAATGGCTCTAGCAATTTGGATGAAGTTTCATATGTAGATAACATATTGCTTTTCAAGTTTTTAACACAATTTTACAAAAAAAAGGAACAATTCTTGTTTTTGGTTTCTCAGAAACAGCTCTAACCTCATCTTGTAGAAGTAAAACTATGCCTACTGATGTTAGTTAAGCTTCTCTTTGGTTAGAACAAGGAACTGTGCACCTCAAAATGCCTAGGAAACCTTCAAGAAAAACATTTTACTTTAATCAAACTTTACTCAAAATCTTGCATACTGAACAGAAATTGAAAGATGCCAAGCGAAGATTGGTCACCCAAGTACTTAAATAAATCTGTCCAAAAAATTACAAAAAAGCAGGTCATTAAACTTCCTTCGAATCATGTGAACAGCAATAATAACACTAAAAGCATTACTGCAGTATGAAACAAAGAAGCAAAGCAATATAAACTGCAAAAAAAGTATAGAAAAAGTAAACCAATCACATACTGAAGTTAAAGATAAGAGGCAATGGCACAAAATAAGATGAACACAATATATATACATCTCACCTTGACTATGACTATGGTTGCACTTTGAATAATGCTGTGCTCATATTATTCCATATAAGTGCAAACCACCCAATTTCAACCTGGTAAGTGATGGGTTTATTGTCTATACTTCTTACAATTAATAACAATAAAATTCACAACAAATTTCATGAAAAGAAAAAAAATAAACAACTTCATCAATAGAAGCCTATGTGTAACCACAAGAAATTACAATGAGTGACAGTCTGATTACGGGATTCAATACACATTTAAACTGTAAAACATTAAGTTCTTGCCCAGATGGTGCGTGAAAATGTGTTGTTCTGATCCCCCCCCCCCCAAAAAAAAAAAAAAACACTGATAATTTAAGGAGTCATTTTAGAACTCACAATCTACATTTTTATTCATTCATTTTTTGCTGCCTAACTGAAAGCCAAAATATAAACTTTCAAATCATTTAATATTTACACCCCCCCCCCCCATATATAAATATCTCATGGATTATTCAAACAGTATTTCAGAAGCATTAATATCTCGCAACTACCCTCCAGCTTTGGTGAACAGCTTTCACGTGCAACATCACAACTGAATCAGCCTATCAATCATCCCAAACCTACAAAAACCAACCACAATCCAGTCTTGGTCACACAGTACTACCCAGGCCTCGAATCCATCAACAGAATCCTCCGGCAGGGCTATGATTTCTTACAAACATGCCCTGAAATGAGATCCATTCTTCCTAAAATCCTCTCTGCCCCTCCTAGAACTTGTTTCAGCAGACTTCCTAACCTCAGCGAACTTCTAGTCCACAAACACAGTCTTCCTCTTCCCAACAGTCAGCCCCAAGGCTCTTTCCAATGTAATAGACCCCGCTGCAAGATGTGCGACATACACCATGCTTCCACCACTTTCATCAACCCTATCATAGGACATGCCACCTGTGAAACCACCCATGTAATTTACCAGTTAACATGCAACCACTGCCTGGCTTCATATATAGGTTTGACCACAAATCCACTCTCCATAAGAATGAATGGCCACCGACAGACGGTGTTCACACATAACCCTAAGCACCCAGTTGCTGCCCATGTTATAACCCCCGACTTGAATAATTTCAACTCTTGTTTCACAGTCCGTGCTATCAGAGTTCTCCCTAATAGCAGCAGTTTATCTTAACTCAGAAGGTGGGAACTTGCCTACCAGTACAAACTTGGCACAAGGCAACCACCTGGTCTCAACTTGAGATTATACCCGGTCATTATTATTACATATGTTTAACCTTTTTTAAATCCTCTCTTTTCCATTACCTATATTGAACCACCACTAACCTAAGGTGATGTTTACTTCATAAAAATTATTATTTTATCATTATTATTTTTTAAAATTTGTATTTGTACAATATTTTATATAATTATAATTTTTTTCATATTTAGTTCTAGTTATATTTTGATCTTCCCACCGACCAGAGATTAGTTTGGATATTTATCTATGCTCAGGTATTAGCTATGATTCACTGCCCCTTTACTTTTCCGATGTTTGAATTTACCCCCACCATTTTCCCGACCAGCGGTCTTTCTGTGAGGCATTCTCCAGCAGCGCCCACCCCTCATAATGTTCTCCCGTTGACGAAGGGTTTATCCTGAAAATTATTTTATTATATGTGTTTGTGTCTTTTCTGTGTGTTCACGCCCCACATCCATCATCTAAAGGTAAGTGGTAGCTCATTTCCCTATCCTAATTTGATTCCTTTCCGTTACTTAGCGTCTTGATTTCATTGTTACTATATAATATATATATATATCAATACCACCAGTGCTCTGAAATTCATATGGACTTACTTCCACACACATGCCACTTTCCTGGATGTTGACCTATCTCTCACGAATGGTTACATCACCTCATCTGTTCATATCAAACCCACCAACTTACAACAGTACCTTCATTATGGTAGCTGCCATCCTCATCACATCAAACGCTCCCTCCCCTATAGCCTGGGCTTTCCGGGGAGACACATATGTTCCAGTGAACAGGCCCTCCAACATCTCCAAAGCCCTATATCCTGCAATTACCCACCAGATTCAGTTCATAAACAAGTTTCACGGACCACATTACAAGCTGCTCAACCTATCAACAGCCCACAACCCCCTAAAACCAACCATAGCCCCATTTTGGTCACCCGATACTTCCCAGGTTTGGAATCCGTCAACCGAGTCCTGCGACAAGGTTACGACTTCCTATGAGCCTGTCCTGAGATGAGAACCTTCCTTCCAAAAATCCTCCCTCACCTGCCTAGACCCTGCTTCAGTAGACCTACAAACCTCAACCAACTCTTGGTCCATAAACACGGGAGCCCCCCAGCCTGCAAGACAGCCCCAAGGTTCTTTTCCTTGCAACAGATCCCGCTGCAAATTATGCAATACTAGCTTCGAGCCCGTCAAAAATGACGGTTTGAACGCCATATTCTGGCAGTTCCTTTTTTTGCAGTTGGTTAATTATACGGAATTGTTATTACATAATGCTAATTTCTTTGATTTTGTAATGTTCTAAATATTTGATTTGCTGTTCACATAGCAATACTGCAGTAACTTCAACTGAATTAATTACGACGGAAGTATAGAACCAATAAAATTAAAAACAAATTATGATTCCCGAAAACTTTTGCTGTCCATGTAATATCAATTTTATTCCTGGTCCAGGCACAATTCAGCACGATATGTATGGAACTACTTTTACCCGCATTCATTAATACGTTCAATAACATGGTGCTTATGAAAGCAGTTTAAATGGTTTGTAAAACTGATTTCAGAGCGAATTATGCAGCAACAAAATGTGTCAGTTACGATTCTGGTCTAATTATCCACAACCTCCACAACGTTGCATTCGAAAATCATAGCTTTATTACCCTCATATGAATAATGACAGGCAGCACCTATGGTGGTAGTCTGGATTTATTCTGGAAAAACTTGTATGGAAAAACGAATATCAACCAATTTTAATGATATTTTCGTGATAAGAGTACCACACTGTGGTTAGATTATCGGAGTATTTTACTATGATTTATTTAAATAAATTTATTTTACTTTAATTTTATTATAATGTCAAAAACGGATAACGGTCATTTATCTGGGTGGATACATTTCGCGATCCATACATTTTTCTGAGTTTTGAATTAACTTCATTGTTTCTCATCATCTAACTGATACAGGTAATATAATGTAATCATAGAATAAATACCCTTCTCCTTACATTAATTTTTGCATCTGGCTGTCGTAGATAAATAAAAAGCAATATGTAAATTTAAACAGACGTACTAATTCTAACTTTGTGACATATAATTGCCTCGCATTATTTTTTTCCCCTGCTCTCCGTATTTCTAATATCTCTGCTCACTGCTATTTTGTGGCAATACTATCGTTGTTGAATTGCGAGTGTCACATGGCTTATACAGTTGATGATTTAAATCTAATAAAAAGGTTATCTTAAATCTCATTTAATAGCTAACACATGTACCAAATACTAAGGGTATCATCTATAATGGTAGTAGGAATTTATTCAGGAAAAGAATCATTTTTAATTATATCTTTCGTTATATGAATACGTTACTCTGGTTAGATTATCAGAGTATTTGGTTAATATTTTAAAATAAATAAATGCATTTCACTTCATATGACGGGGACTATAATTTCGAAAACGGATAACTGTTATTTATTTGACTAATACATTTCCCATTACGTACGTTTCTCCTAGTTTTTAACTTCGTTGTATCTTACCGTCCGCCTAAAACATTCTTAGGTTATGGTTTAACCTAGTCCTTATCACTGATACAGATAAAATAGTGTAAATATTGAATCCCCTTCTCCTTACATGAATTTCTGCGTCTGATACAGGTAAAATAGCTTAAATATTGAATCTTCTTCTCCTTATATGAGTTTCTGCATCTAGCTGTAGTAAATAAACAAAATACAACATGAAGGAAGAAATGTAATATGGTGGCTGTTGATTGGCGAGTGACGGTTGTCACGTGACCGTTCTGTAGCCAATACGTGTAACAGCTATAGACGACGCACGCAGACGCCACTTTAGCGTTTTATATAATAGGATGCACCCGCCTTCCACCACCAAACCCTGTAACTGGGGTTGTCACTTGTGTATCATGCCCTGCCTCCTACACAGGTCTGACTATGAATCCACTGGTTATCAGAATGAACAGACACAGACAATCAGTACTCATCCAGAACCCTGACCACCCTTATCTTATCATGCCACCACCCATGGCACCAACTATTTCAACCCATGCTTCACAGTCCATGCCATCAGAGTCTTCTCGGACAAAAGCAGCGTCTCGGAACTCAGAAGGAGGGAACTGGCTTAACTGGCGACCAGACAACCACCAGGACTAAATTTAAGATAGCGCCAATTTCCTCCCCCCCCCCCCCCTTTCCATCCATCTCCCTTAACTTTTCTCACAGAACTGTCACTCACCTGAGCATATCTTTCAGTAGTTTGTAACTTTGAAATTTGTTTGCTAAATTAAAAAAAAAAAATAGTTTCAAATATTTTTATTTCACAAATTTCTAAGTTTTTGTGTACATACATACATGATACAAAAGGCAAGTTAGGACCATCAGTTGACATCTACCACGTTTCCACAACAGGTTCCTACGTATACGTTTATTATTTTCTGGTTTATGCCCTTCTAACCCCATCCTTACTTCCCACCATGTTGTTTCTCCCCCCACCATTAGCTACCGGCCTTGTTGGCTAACTCAGTTGGCTGCTAGCCTCCATCAGGCAGCCATTCCACTCTACTACTGAAGAAGGGCTATAAGCTCGAAAATTCTGCTCTACGTGTGTACGTGTTTTTTCTGTGTCTCAACTTTGCAGGAATCCTGTTCTTCTGTAAACGGTGGTTTTTCTCCTATCCAATATAAATATATATTGTAAATACCCCTCTCTCTCTCTCTCCATCTCTTGCTTCTTGGGAGAAAAACTTACTGCCTTTACAATTTAAATGCATGAGTGGTTTCCAAAGTAAAACAATGTTCAGTTTAAAAAATAATTTTACTTAGATAATTCATCGATTCCATTTACTCTACTGTAGTGAACAATTATCTTCATTTCGTATAAAGAGCAAATGTTTTCTTCTTATAGATCAAAGCAGCTGGGGACTAACAAACGAATATATAATCAGGCAGGAACTCATCAGCTTACCACAATATTAAAAAATACATTTCGAACATTTACACTCTGTAATTAATACGGCCTGATAATTATGTAATCACACTGATTTTGTGGGACAAGACTTCAGTATAACCACTACTTTCTTTTTCTTCCTCAATTTACATAGGCAGTATTACATAGTAGCAAAGATTATAACAATCATTGAAAATCTAGTGTTATAACTTAAAGACTAAAATAACATAGCCCCATGGATATTTTTTAAAAAGATATCATTTCAATGGTAACTTCAATTTGTAAAATATAAAAAAATAATAAAGGAGCCAATTTAAGGGAACAGAAATTTCCAAAATAACTTAGCAGGGGTGCCTCTCTTAGGGTATTGGCTGCAGGTGAGAGAATAATAATATGTGACCAAACGGATACTAAACTTAGAAGCACAGCTTGAGAAAAGATAAATACCAGTTACAGTTGTAAAAAGGCATATATTTCAGAACTGAAGAGGTATTTCAGAGAAAGGTTTAGTGTGTGGATGGAGAGCACCAGTACGTTTGAGAGGAGGTGGGAAGAGTTCAAGGAGATAAGAATGGGGGTAAGAAATTTTATTCTAAAACAGAATATTAAAAAAAGTACAAAACCTATGTACTATAAAACAGAGGTTAGGGGCTAAATAAGTAGTGAAGGAGAGAACACACAGCAGAGTTAAGAGACAGCAAGGCAATAGAAAACTCTCAAAACAACTAAATAAGGAATTAATAGACACAACGAGCAAATCCGAAGACTGCTTTATGAAGAATACAGAATTAGCCAAAATGTTTCGTCAGGATTCAAAATGCTGTGTTTTGTAAAGTATACAACCTACAAAAATGAGTGACACATGAAAACATACATAAACTCACCAAGTTCCTAGTACATACTACAAATACAACGTGTGCACCCTTAGTCACCCAGCACACATACAAATAGTAATCCAGTTCCATCGATGCATTAGATAGAATGTTTCTATCAATGTACATCACAGCAGCAGTGATCTGTCACTGTAATTGTTGCAGTATTGTTGGCATTGGGGGTACACAAACTTTGTCCTTCACATAACACCACAAGAGGAAATCACCTGGGGTCAGATCTGGCAACCTGAAGAGCCATGACAACAGAGGAACATTGCTCGGACCATCATGCCCTATCTGGCGATGAGGCCGTTGTTTTGAGAAAGTCACGGAGCCATGTCCTGTTGTAGGATGAAAGTGGAGGAGTCAGTAGTCAGTTGTGGAAACAACCACACCTGCAATATATCCAGGCACACGAATCCTTTCATCATCTGCTCAATGAAGAAAAAGGTTCCATACAGCTTTCTCTTTGATATGGCACAGAAGATATTCACTTTCCAGCTTCACAAAGCTACATCACAATTTAGTACCCTGCACTCTCACACTGTAACAATTCACCTTTCCAGACAGAAGAAAAGTCACCTCATCACTGAATACAAAGTTCCCCAACAAGTCCACATCATTTTCCATAGCTTCCAGCATTCAGGTACAAAAATGATGGCAATAATCATCTGGGGCCAGATGTTGTACCAATTGCATACGGTATGGTTTGAAATTAAAATCTGACACAAAACATCCCACACCGTTTTCTGCAGAATGCCCTGTTCATGGCTGACACAAACAGTTCATTTGTTTTGGATTGCACACATAGCTCTGTCTCATGCACTCCACAGTTTCTTCTGATAAACACATGGTTGCCCCATGCTGGTGTGTTTACACAGACAACCACTGTCACAAAACTGGCAAACCAACATAAAATTCTCCGGTGCCTAAGTGCATCTTTTCCATATTTTTGTACAAATGAATGCTGCAAATTTGTAACCGAAGAACACTTCACATCCTCTAAAACACAAAAACTCTTTACCTCTTTTCTGCCATCTTGTTCACTGCTGCTATGCTTGTATGCCAGACACCAAGCGGGCTCTTAAACTTGGTGAATTTATGCATCTGTCCATGTATCACTCGTCTTTGGAGGTCTTATACTTTTCACAATATTTTGAAACCCAATGAATCATTCAGGCTAACCCTGTATTATGGGGTCCAGAGAGACCACTCAATGATGTATCTAAAAATTTCTATAGCTCTGTTAAAAAATTGAGGATTATGGACAGGGGTGGAGAAGAAGAGAGTATTTGAAAAAGGCAGAGATATAATTTTCTTTTATAGGTTAGGGAGTCGACAATTGTAAAAATTACCAAGAAAAATGATGAAAAACTTATCATACACACTGAAAGAATGCTTTAGGGACTATAGTTCAGGGATGGGAGGGGGCAACTAAGAGGAGGAGCATCTCCACATAAGTAGAAACAAGCAAACAAAAAATTGAAAATATTATAAACAAACAAAGAAAGTTAAAAAATAAATAGAGACCTGTGTGGATACTATCACTGCAACTTATTCTTAAAAGATATAAATCAAAGAGTTATGGAAGGAAATGCAGTATCAGAAGAGATGAAGAAAAAATGGAAATGCCACAAGGTAGACAGAAGACAGAAGGTAGGCAAAGATAGACCTCAGTGTGTACAAGGCATATATTCGTAATGACGCTTGGATGAATATAATAATAATATTTAATTAAATTGCAATGGAGCGCACACTCTGGTGGCAATGTCCCAAAACACCCATCTTCCCCCTTTACTTACCCAACTACATTTTCCTTTTTCAAATTTTAACTTTAAATTCCTTCAAGGTTTTTGGCAAATTGTTCATCATTTCTCTTGGTAACTTATTCCAATCCCTGACACCTTTACCTAAAAAAGAGAATCTTCCTACACCCTTGTGCCTGAAATCGAGTGCCAGCTTGTGATCATGACCATCTTTACCCTTCCATGCAATACTTTCAATTCTTACACCAATATTTTTCCATGCATCATCACCAGTATACACCTTGTCACTCCCATGATCCTCTTCACCCTCCTTCTGTCTTCCAATGAGTCCCAGTCCAGCTCTTTTATCATATCTGTTACTGATGTGGTCTGTGATAATTTCCAGAAACGAATCTAGCAGCCCATAAAAGAATTAGGAGTAAGACAGGAAAGGGAAGAGATGACTATTACCATAGGCTGATGCTTAATTTCAGGCATAAGTGAATGGGGAAATTTTCTTTTGTAGGTTAGGGAGCCAAGGATTGTAAAAATTACAAAGAAAAATTATGAACAACTTACCATACACATGGAAAGAATTTAAAATTCATAAAGGACAAAGATACATGGGTGGTGTAGCACTCCAAAAAACTTTAAATTAAAAAAAAAAAAAATGTGAAATAGGAAAGCAAGGGTTTTGAGAAATTACAACTTGAGCATGTGCTCCTTTGCAATTAAACTAAATTAAATTGCAGAATGTGGCTATCACTAAAGGCTAAGCAAAGCACAATGGGGAAAAAAAACAACATCTTGGATGTCTTCCTCTTATAAAGCCCAGCTGTAACTATTTGATGTTCTGTATTAGAAAGGGGATAAATGATGACAAAGCAGACATAAAGGCTGCAAGATTTTTCAGTTAACCCATAGCCAAAAATGACTGTGATAACAAGATCTGCATTCCCAGACTGAAGATAGATTTCAGTGGAATGTTCAGTATGCACAAAGGAAGACACTAGTACAGAGGAGAGGAAATGGGATAGTTCAAGAGGTAATGAAAATGATGGAAGAAGTTAAAAAAAACAAGAGCATTGAGCCTATCTATTACAACACAGAGGAATTGGAATATGGAACAACTGAACAAGGAGTTAACAGCTGCAAAAGGAATGCTGAAATGCATTCAAAAAGAAAATTATTGGTAGCATATGTACGCTTAATGTTATAATTAGACATTTCTAGCTGTGTTAGGCAACTAAGGATGAGTTAGAGACAGATAGATGAGGATGGAGAAGAAGATACTGATCATTTGAAAAAGACAGAAACATTAAGCAACTGATTTGATGAAACTGTCAGGTAGGGATAGGAGAGTAAATATCAGAGCAGAGGTTCTGCAGAAGTAGACATAAGCACACTAGAATATTAAGAACAGATCTTGGAGATATATAATCAAGAAGCTGGATAGCACAACGAAGTGGAAGAAGGGGCCGGTACAGAAAACATTAACAAAGATGTGTTAAAAGTATGTTAATGCAACATCATACCATACCCAGAAGTAATATTTAGATTGAGTCTACAGGCTTAGTGTATACTGGAGGACTTGAAATGTGGAACAGTAGTACCAGTTGAAAAACGAGTGAAAACAAATTATTGAGGGTGAATTGTTTCAAATTTGGTAGGAAAGTTGGTGAACTTTGAATAAAACAAAATCAGATATGTCAGTGAGGAAAGAAAGAGATTAGTATAAGAACACACAAACTTAGAAGAGATTAGTTAAGAGCTATGTGTGTATAATTTCCAATGAAACATGCAAGATAGGTTGACAGTGTAGTGCTGGATTTCTTCAAAGGATCTGGCAGAATCATCCACAAAATAGTGGTGAGTAAGTCTGAAACCAATGAGGTAAACCAGAATGTGACTTCCCAATTTGAGGAATTCTCAAGAGGAATGAAGCAAAGGCATAGGGAAGGAAATGTGATGTCGAAGAGGTAGAAGTGGGAACAGGAGTGCATGTAAATTGCCACATAACATGACATGACCAATAACTGATATGATAAAAGACCTGGATTGTTAATAATTGGAAGAAAGGAGGTGTGTGGAGAGACTAGCAGATGTGTATATGGCATACATAGATTTATTAGGACTTCTGCAGGTAATTATTCTAATGAATGATTCTGTTGTCAGTTTACAACAGAGGTCAGGTAGTTGTATACGACAGGATTATTTCAATAAAGGATTGTGAATAGATACAGAAGGATAACTAGTTGTGTGAGTATGCCTGAAATGAAGATAAGCACCACAAAAGTTTCATCGGATAATACTGTGGTGGAGAAATGCTTGTTAACGCATAAAATGTAAATATATTAACATATTATTCATTAACAAACTGATCAGGACATTGTACATAAAAAAATGTTAGCGATATGTTTGAAAAGTGTCACACCAATGAGAATGGGTAATGAAGGCATATTTCAGGGAAATTAGGGAACTGTAATACAAAACCATAGTTAAAACCTTGTTCAAGCCCTTGATAAAGAATGGTTTGAAATACAGGAAGGCAAATGATGGAATCTAGAGTTGTATGTGGAAATTACCAAACATGATCAATAACTGATATGATACAAGAAATGGGTTCTTAATAATTGGAAGGACTAACAGATATATACAAGGCATACATTTTTGATGATGAACTCTGTATGAATATAGGAATAAGAATTAGGAATAATATTAGAATAATGGAGACAAAGAAACTGCCACTAGGCACTGAAAGAAAGATAGGATAGGGAAAAATGATTCATCACTTACCAAACGAATGCGCAAAAACAAAAACCACACACAAAATTCACAACATTTCGGTTATTATTAGTCACGCGGGAGGTGAGACATTTGGCAGGGAGAAAGATGTGTGTAACTCAATTGATTCAACACTGCATCCAAACAGTTAGAGTATAAGAGCTATATTAATGGTGTGAAAAGACATTAAAGTCCAATTTACTGTTCTCTAATTATACTTTTGCTGTGAAATTTTACAGGAATGATGCTAGTGTTTACTCCAATCTATTCAAAATAAAGTCCTAAAAAAATTAAATGTTACTGTATTAATAATTAATTAATATTGATCCTTAGGTCAAATTAAACCAATTGCTTTATACCACTAATGGTTTATAATTAATTATTATTTTTTTAAATGTGTGCTAGTAATTTAAAGACTTTTTTTCAGCCGGTGATAGCCAATGGACAAAGCAACAACATAAATTACAGATTCTGTTAAAATATTTGATAATTTTAGATGCAATTTCAACTAGCCTGGATACTGCTGGTTTTTACAAAGTGAGTGAGCGTGCATGGTAGGTGAGTGCTAACTCTGGCGTCACATCAGGTAAGACGTGGATTCGAATCTCTGTCCAGCCTTCCAGATTTGGGTTCATAGTTTACCCATATCACTCCAGATGAATGTCGGGATGGTTGAACTTTGTCCAGTAACAAGATACTCATCAGTCGTCCAATTTTTATTCAAAGTTTTTTTGCATCTCTACGTAGTACAGACAGAATTTTAATATCTACGCCATATAATAAAACTAACTGGGAAAAGTCTGCATATTCGAGATATTTTTAACATAGTCAGTTTGGAGCACTATAATAAGCTGCAGGGTGAAACAAACCCATTTTTTTTTATTTTTTTTTAAATTGTCTGTCTATATGCAAGTTGGGATGAACAGGAACCATGCAAAAACTACTGATCAGATTTTAAGGGGGTTTCCATATATGTACAGACTTTGGTTGGCAGGTAAAATAAGCTGCATTTCATTTTTATGTGGCATCAAAAAGCTGACAAATTTAATATAATCATTTGCTGAACTAATTTAAGTTAAAAGTGTGTACCATGTGATCAATTATCAGTTTTTAATTGTTGTGTAGCTGCACATATTCAAAATAAGGAAGGATAGGGAAAGTAAAACCTACACTTAACATGGATTTAGGCAGGAGGGCAGCAACAAAAATATTTTACAAATCTTGTTCATGTGAGTAATTCCCTTAATGTGTCATCGTTTAATCTTAATGAATCAGATTTACTACTGAAACATTGTAATATGTTTTCATATTTTTTTGTTCATTGCTGCCATCCTGCATTCATATATCATAAGTGTTGGGTTTACATTCCCTATCACTTGTATTGAACTGCCTTTGGGAATTTTCCCCTCTCATCATTATCACAGGTATACTCAAATTTACACAAAACATGGGATTAACATAATTTTGCATTTATACTAAAGAATCCAATAATAAATTCTGATACATGGTGATATTTATGTGTGCTGGCACCAATTACCTCTCTGTTGGACTTTTCAATGAACAGTGCATCAGTGCGATTGAAGGCATCCTTCAGAGCTTGTACGGGATCCTTGGGGTAGAAAGAACTCTCTGCCAAAAACTGATGCAGGTGGCTCACACTATATATAGCAGCATCAGTGCCTGCATGCCCATCGAAAACTGCATAGTAACTTGCAGGGCTGGGATCCTGCAAGTTAAGAAATTTGAAAATATTACTGGTCTTCAGTAACAGTTCAGTAAAAATGACATTAAATTATACTAATTTATACTCTGCAAAAGAAATAAATTAATTTTATATCCAACTGTGATACCAGCATTCCAGAGTGCAGCTTTATGAAAGATTGATATAAATATCATCCATAGCATGTTTATAACTGAACAAGTTCACTTTCAAAACATATGTTAACTTTTGTAACATATAATTTTAAATTATTAGATTATGTATGTGAAATCAGTATTACAATCCAAGGTCAATAAAAAAAATATGTTGTTTAGTCCTGAGGATGATAAGAAGTCACAAGAGCTTTTTCTGTTCCAATTCAGATATTATATAAATATGCATTTGTTTTATTTTCAAGATGGAAGAATAACAAGAAACAGTTATTGAAACATATTGATCCAAAAAATCACCAACATGTTATGCACGATTTTTGTTATAGTTTATATTAATTTAATCAATGATTCATTTTCTCTAAGATGTATTGAGCTAAATGCTTTGTGCCAACTCCCCATGCTTTAGAAAATGATGACAATGACCCTTATAAATCAAAACAGAATAATTTTATATTTAATTAACCTGATTTGCGAAAAATAAGTGACTGCACAAGCACCTTTTTACCATCACTGAAAACGATTATAAAATATAAAGATTTAACTACATTTACGCAAATACATCAGGTGAATGATATCATGTGGCGAATATAATTCCTGTTATTGTCTTAAAAGTTTGGCTAGCCTCACTGCCTGTCTACAATATGCACAGTTTATTATGCAGCATTATCAGAAATAAAAATAATGCAAAAGATGTACCAACATGGACATTGATTACAATAATCTTTATCAGGATATCTCTTGGAATAGTTAATCATAAATTTACTACAACTTTACCCATCAAGACTTTTCATGGTGTAAGATTGTCATAAATTTCTATTAATAAGATGGGTTATTTTTCCTTATTCTATCTCTTACCACAGATGAAGGCAGAATATGGTAGATCCCAATGTGTACACATCTTCCCCCTGTCAAACGTCTTACCTCCGCCATAATTAAGGTTGCAAACTGAAATATTTTGTAGCATGTTAGGTTTTTTTTTTTATGTGTGTTTGCTTGTGTTCATCTACCCCTCCTGTCTTCATCTGTGGTAAGTGACAGGTTATTTTTCCCTATCCTATCTTATTTTCAGCACTTAGTGGCAGTTTCATTGTCACCACTACCCATGAATTTGTTGTAGTTACATAAGATATACAAATCAAATGATATGAAACTTTTGAGGAATAATAGACTAATTTTAAAACACCATGCAATAAAAAAAAAGACAATCAGTATCTCTTACTGATACCTGTGTATTGACTGAACACTATCAGAATGAGACAGTTATATTGCAAGTCCATCAGAGAGACAAATGAAAGAGATAAGCAACAGATAGGTCTCATTCGTTTGCATGGTAAGATATAATGTTAAGTTTATTTTAGATGAAGTTTTCTCTAGCAAGGTTAATTTCTGGGCTGAATAGGAATCAGTGAAAGGATGTGTAACTGAATTAGATATCTGTAACTATCATAACACAGTCAAAGGATATATGAAAACTTCCCAGAAACCATTTTGAGGCAACCAGTGCATTACTCTCATTCTGTCTGCTATATATGTTTTAATTCTGCATTGCTTCTAATCTGGTTGGCTTCCAAGTGAAGATAAGAAATGGAATAAAATATATACAATATATTACATAAGACACAGTATAACCTTACTAGCAAACAATGCACTAAGATCACAGATGCAGTGATGCAGGGCTTCATACTGGTGGATCTAGTAGGGTGCCAAATACCTAATCTGTTTCCACTAATTCATGACGAGAGAAGACTCCAGAATATGAAAAATACAGTACTGGGTTCTACAGGATATGGAAAATTAAACACACTCAAAGAAATCTAAATACGTAAATGCATGTGGCATTTCTTGGTCAGGGTACTCTGAAAGTTGTTCATGTAAATGACAGTTTCAATTTGTAGCTCATTATGCAACTGTCATAGATGAAACTACAGAGTAATGTGGAATTCTAATCACTGAGGATCCTGAGATACCTCGTATGAAAAAAGCAAGGCTCATAAAAATTCCCAGCAACATGGTACTTGGACTCAGAAACCTTAAACTTTAAGGAGGCACCGAACTACTAGCAGCTACTAAAGTGCTTAAAACCACGCTTATTAATTTGACTTGTATTTCAAAACACACAAAAAGTGTGCCTAAGTGAATAGATTGCTGCTATAATCACAAAGCTGCCTGCAGTGTCACCTCTGAATCAACAATCAGTAACAAGTGCAACAACAAAATCAGTCTCTAGCTTGTGATTCATAACACTAAATAAATCAAAATTTTTGCACAAAATCGCAATGGAACATTAAATGTTAATAAAAATATGTAGTTCTGGCACGTATACATTACTATTCTTACTTCCCAACCACTAAATTTGATTATTTCCAAAACTGAACCTGGTAAAGAAGAGATGAATTACAGTTAGACTGAAGACCTTCGAAAGACTATGACAAAGTTTTTGCAAATGATTCCGAGGAGTGGTTGTAGTGACTGTTTAAAACAACTGTACAATCATTTTTAACAGTGTTATGAGTAGCAAGGATACTGTTATGCATGATCAGCAATTTAGAAGAACACACTCCTAACATTCTCGACCTTCCTGAGCAAGAAACTTGAAGGTATTCATTGAAGAGCAGACTGAGTGGGCCTACAGGATCTTTTGGAGGCTAACTTTTGATGTAAAATCCTTGTATTCATTGGGAATCAAATCCCAGTAATTGGGGCCACAGTAAGACACTCTACCACCTGAGCTATATAACCCCCACATAAATGATGTAACTTATTTTATTTTACATTATTTACTGTTTACTGTCACACATGCTTACACTTTTTAAAAAGTGATAACGATGAACTTTCTGGATTACTAATTTTTTTTGTATGGATTGTCAAGAAAAATCGGTTGTAGTTTATATTAAGACACTGTAGTTCTATTTGCATGGACTTTCCTCCATGAGCCCCCAGAAAACAGGGATCCGTATGGCTGGGCAGGGATTTAAACCAGTTTATTCCCACTTACCAACAATAAGAGAGGGACATGTGGTGGTAAACTTCACATACACTCTTATTAATTGAGATAGATGTCTATTAGCATGAGTTCAACAAACATTCATTACGATCCTTCTGTTGCTTTCTTTACCTCCCCATTTTCATTTCTTCTTTCAACCAATGGAGACAGCAGCAGTATGATGACAATATGCCATCCACACTTAATACACGCAGTCGTGCGAAGGAATTAGGGGCTGACCTGTATGCCGAAGAGTGAGTGAAAGTCGTGTATGATGACGTGACGATCCTCCATGGAGCGTCGAGAGTTCTTGATCGCACATGTAGAAATGGGCAGACGCAAGCCGACACCCGGTCTGGGCAGCGAGGCAATGCGTCCATTGTCACTGTACCGCCGGCACACTTCATTCACCCGAGATACTACCGTCTGCATCAGCCGCAGCGGCTTGTAGGCTGCAAACATACAGTTTCAGATATAGATCCTTTCAAAATGAGGTTTGGCATATTAGTCTCAGCATTGCAAACTTTGCAGGTTTACCACAAAAACCTTATAAAACATGACACTTTCTGCTGTCTTCACCAGGGTTCTGTCTTTCAATCTAACATCATCAGAACCTGGTAAGAATGGCAGACCAAGCCTTTGAAACGTATTTTAAAGTACTAGAAGGTAACGAAATACCAGGAAAGCACCTTTTCACACAGTAATAGTGTCATTTCATCTCTCATTTAAGATCCCGTTTGTTGAAAAATTTAAATGATGACATATTTTTTAAAGATAAAAACAAAAAAACTGATAGCCTTCAAACATTTTTTGAAATTATTTTCTTAATCAATTCGATGTTTCCGTAACTGTAAAAGAAAAACATTAACATTTTATGAACAAAACTTTTGTCATCTTCAAGACATTTGATCCTATATATTATTTCTAAAAGATTTTTTTTTTGGTAACGAGGCACTTGTCTTCCTTCATACCTGCCCGAAATCGTTAAATGAGGTCTCATTTTAAATACTAAGGTCTTCACTTTGGTAACATCATAAATTAAGAAAGGAATTTTCAGAATTGGGCCCTTATAGGGCAGAAGTATCAGACCAGTCATCCACTGAAACCGAACTTCGTCCGATCCGTATTCGTCCACGTTATGGCCAATTAACCTCATCCACTGCAGCAGAATTACATCTGACACATATTGCCGATCAGTCAGTGTCACTACTACATCAAGTGAACCGGTTATTTTGACAGTTTTATACTTCCTAGCAAAGAGACTAACATATTATAATAATTATGTTTAACTGAATATAGTATTTCAAAAATATGTTGCCAACAATCAAACTTATAAATCCCAACTAAATCAATTTGAATTTCAAAACTGAACCTAATTATTAGTCACAATATACAGTTGATCATATCTATAACTCATTAAAATGATGAGTGATGATCTGATATTAACAATGGTTTGATAATTTCTCTCACCTTCAACTCTCATTTCCTCTTCAACTATTGACCAAATCTTCTTTGCACATCATGATGATGATATCTCTTGCCTCGCTTAACAGTAGTTTATTGGGACCATTACTGTTAATTATTCTAACCAATGATTCTGTTGTTTATCTACAGCCAGAGATTACGCTGTTTTCAGATGCTGTATGATACGATTACATCAAGAGAGGATTGTGAGCAAATGCAGTAGTATGTAGACAGGATATCTTGTTGGATAGACAGACATGGAATGAAGATAAATGCAAAGAAGAGTCAACTTATTAGATATGCAAATAGGAAAATTAAGGTTTGCTATGATTATTCAATGGAAGTGGAATTGCTTGTTGAAGGAATAAAATGTAATTGCCTGGAAATATCAGTTGACAGTAAGCTACACTGGAGAGGGCACATTGGGAAGATTGTAAGTATAGGATTCAGTGTATTGTACCTGTTGGAGAGGACAATCAGAGGATGTATCACGAAAGTGACAGAGATGGATTACAAAAATTTGGTCAGGCCCTTAATAGAGTATTGTTGAATGATATGGAACTCACATTATGAGTATCAAATACTGGAGTTGAAGGGAGGCAAAGGGAGACACCTATATTTGTGTGTGAAAATTACCAAAGGATACCCTTAGTAACTGAAATGATAAAAGAATTTGGTTGGGAGTCATTGCAAGAGAGAAGAGGAATGAAGAGAATTTTGAGCACGTATGAGGTAATATACTGGTGATGAGACATGGATAAATATCGGTGGAAGATTTAGAAATAGTATGCGCAAGAGAAGAGATGACCATGACAAATTATTAACAGATTTCAAACATAAGGGCAGTAGCGTAACTTGGTTAACAAGCACCCTGGTGCAAAATATATATATATATATACTGGGGCCGTCGGGTGACTTTTTTTATCTTTATGAAGTCTTGTGAGGTTTGATGGCAGGGGTTCCCCGAGTTTTGGGAGCCCCCTTGAGCTGAGTTTGTGCACCCCCTAAACTTGGGGGACCCGGTGCACGGCACCGCCTGGCCCTCCGATACGCCACTGCATAAGGGAGTGGGATAGGTTTGAGTTGTAGATAGGGGAGTGAGGAACTGGAACAAATTACCAAATGATTAATTAACAATATACCTCAGAGTGAAAGAATTTAAGATCAAAATATGTATTAAAAAACCGTAAATAGGTGTATAGAGAAATTTTCACCAGGAATTAGCTCCTTCGCAATTAAAAATAATAATGCTATGAACAAGAATAATTCCACAACCGGCCATTCTCATTTATAAGGCTTAGAAGTTTCTCAATACAGTAAAAGTCCGGTTATCCAAGTTCTGATTATCCAAGCAGCCTGGTTAACCGAGGCAAATTTTTTAAATATGATAGAGAGCTTTTATGAAGATATGGAATATTTTTCCAACTAGAGTGTGTACAATATTAAGCGTGGTACTGTAGCTCTTGCGTGTATCGCCTGTTTCTGTGTCGAGTAGAAAGCACAGCAGCCGACATAATGATGCTACAGTGTTGGCGCTATACTTCCGCTAAGAAGAGAAACAAAATTATGACACAGAAGACAATTAAAAACTTTTTTGGCGAGTGATCGTAATTAATGTACAAAAAACAACTTTATTGCTTCACAAATTAGTTTTACCCTATAAATAAATTGTATTATTTCAGTTTCAATACGTTTTTTGATTGATTGTAACCTCTTTCCTTGACCTCCGGTTATCCGAGTTTTTCGTTATCTGAGGTGGTCCCGGTCCCGTTTACCTCGGATAATCGGACTTCTACTGTATCCATAATAAATAATGTTTACTATGTATGAGTGTTAGTATTACTGTGTATTAGTATTTAACCACGATAAAATATGAAGATTTAATTGTTAGGATAGCAATAGTTGTTTACCATTTGATCAAATACTTCAGACTAATCCCATTTCGATGGGATTTGTCCATCACTAGGCCCTATTCGATGATATATGGACGAGTAGGTCATGTCCAGTGGATGCATAACAATACTTTTGCCTGTCTTCAGTCATATTCGGTAATATACGGATGCCCAGTAGGTCGGACGAATCCGGTTCCAGCGGACGACCCGCCTTTTTTCTAAGACGTGTTTTTTGCTAAGAGACACTTAATGTCCCTTAATACCTAGTCAAAAAGATTAAGGTCTCCACTTTCATAACATCATATTTTAAGAAAGGAATTCGACCCTTAAAGAGTAAATGTATTAACTATAAAGGTCACACGTATGAGACAGTTCAGAGCCAAGCATCTAGGGTTCATTCGCGTCTATAATGATTGATCGCATTCCCTCTAGATAGCAGCACCATATATCACAGAGATATGCATATACTGTGTCCGTTTTGTTCAACTTAGTTGTATTCTGTTGAGGTCTGTAATACAGGGTCCGGCAATAAAACCTCCCACATTTCACGTAGCCGGCGTGCGGGTTGTAGTGAGGATACTGATGTGGAAAGAGGTGTTCCTGCCATTTTCAGTGTGCGCCATGTCACGGCTTGGTGAGCATCGTGCGTTTGTTGTGGACGAATTTATTCGTAACAGTTGTTCTCAGATTTTCGGAGACGATTCGAACTTGGCCTACATGATTGTGTCCCGGATAGAAAAACTATTCAACTCTGGGTGTAAAACTTTAGAAAGACAGGTTCAGCACTAAAAAAAACCTACAGGCCGTCCTCGGACTGCAACAACGCCGGAAAATTTGGCGCGTGTGAGTGTGTCTATGCAACATTCACCAATCTTTGGGGACACTTAAAGCCTATAGTGTACAAACATCATCCCACAACACTGCAAGCACTTAAAGAGACCATTACCCAAGAATTGGCAGCCATTCCAAGAGAAATGACGCGAAAATGTATGGAGAACTTTCGGGATAGACTTTGTCAATGTGTCAACAATGGAGGGCAGATATAATTTTTAAAACCAAATAATTAAAAATGGCAAAGTATGTATTTTTCATAAATAAAAGTAATTATTCTCTATCATATTTAGTTTTTATGTGACAACACATTAAAATGAGGGAGGTTTTATTGCCGGACCCTGTACTTCGCCCTCCGCGAAAGGATAGCTTCAGGTATTTACATCAAAGTAGTGGGCTACAGGTCAGCATAGGGTGAAATCGGAAAGATATTGCCACAAATGAGCTGATTCATCTTTCAATCTACTGCTATCCACCAACCTCGCTATTCACCGTATTTTATTCGCGAAATTTTCTCACGGATCAGTAAAACACGGGAATAGTAAAATAACAGTTTTCACGAAATGTTGAGAACATGATATGAATCCTGGAACTGCTTTTTTAATTAAGAACTTCGATGGAAGAGCCTGAATTGAGGAAGGAAGTTGCTGCGGGGCATCAAGTTGGAGCTTATCGCTGCTGGGGCGACACGGAGTTGGACATGAGCCTACACACCACTGCGCAATGGCCAGTGTCCGCCGGCTTGTGAACACTTAATTGCGCATGAGCACGATTCTATTCAAAGGATATTTATCTGTTCAATCGGATTCTAAGCCAACTACTGGATAGTTACATGTGGTTAGATGTTTACTCAGCTTTTCGCCAAAGCAAAAGATTTTGTTTTACGGTTATCTGGCATGTTTTAACTGAGAGTTGATTCCATATTAATATATCTGTAACAAAAATTTTACTGGAAACGAACAACCGCACTAACGGTTTGATCGCCTACACAGTGCAACGTAGTCAGCCGGTGCCAAGAATTCCATTTTCTATTTTTCCTGATGTAGTGTCTCTTTTCATAGTAGTTCTATCCTGATTATTGCGGATAAATGTTAATTAATAAACTTTTTGCTAGGTTCGTTCGAAATGTCTCAGCCAGCATGAATAATTTAAGTCTCAAAAGGGTATTAAAAAAAAAAAAAAAAAAAAAAAAAAAAAAAAAAAAAAAAAAAAAAAAAAAAAAAAAACAACAACAACAAAGATTCACAAACGATACAGCACGACCAAAAAAAGAAATGGAAAAAATTACCAACCTTTACATAGGTGTATTTAAGTTTTTATTGTGGATGAGATCACCTGGCTTAACGACCCCATCCGACGGACTAATCACCATTAATCTCAATCCATACGCAATGAGGAGAGATTTGGGATTTAACCCAGGACTTTGGTGCACAATCTGGTGATCAGGAATTGTGCGCCACCTCTCCTAAATTGCCGGTCAATTCCTGATGAAAATTTCTTCCACCATCAGAGTCGAAGCAGTTAACCACCGTGTCAGCACCTAACACCATCACGGTGCCGTAACCAACTGAGCAAACTATTAAGAATTATAAAAATGCCTCCTGTCTCAACATGCATGCTGCTTAAACTGACGCAAATGTTAATAAGTTTTTCCGGAAATTACTCATATATCAGAAATTAATACGTTAATGTTTAACTCCAACTTCCGACACAGATTTATGATAGTAGATTATAGTACTGTGCTGTGGAAATAAGACTCATTAACGATAACTACTTGTTGCTAACTATCTCACCTTGACTGACTTCACTCCCACCTCGCATAGAAATTTACCTAACAACTGCGCAAAGACAGCAATGCAACTAAGAATAAATATAAAAAAGAAAATGGGGGTGATTAAAAACACAAATGAGAAACTATAACCACCCAAGAATAGGTGAAATGTTCATTAATATAATCCACAGTTCAGACGTTGAAAGAGTCAATTAGTGGTATGGCGGGATCCTGCCATTCAGAAAGTAACGAAAGTAAAATCTTCCTGTAGAACCTTCTTGGTACTTTCAAGCTGATAATGAAGCCTTAATGTTTACCATAAGAAACAGTAACTGCGCCAGAAATTTTTAAGTAAACAATACAAATGGCATTTCATTCTTCTGATAAAATTGACAAAACGCACGATGTCCGAAACTTACGGTTTCGGCAAATCGACGCTGTTCGATCCGCATAACCAAGAAAACATTTTACAAATACCGCGAAAGCCTACGTAATCAATAAAACACTACAATTAACATCATAAATAGCTAAATTAAACTCAGACGCAAGAAATATGCAACAGAAATGTAGTAGCGCACTGAGAACAGATTACGTTATAGAAGGTGACCTGTATCTTTATCTCTTATTTTGATAAGAGTTTTCAAAACTCTGTTCTTAATCTATAATTTCCATACAATATTCATTTTGCACTTCCGCCCACTTAATTTTCTACAGAGTTCCGCGCAAGTGCATAGAAAGTGCAAGCAGGCAACTAAAGATTTGCACAAGCTGAATTTTCAGAACAACGCGTGAAGTAAAGGAGAAATCTAGAGCAACCAGAAGAAAAGAATTCTGCACCCACTGAGCTTTCTTCAGTTTTCTTATAGTCGTGTGTCCGTTTATTAATTCACTAAAAACATGTTTAAAAGTAAAACGTATTCAGTGGTTAGACTTTGAACTGTTTGTAAATCACAACAAGCACAGCTGTTCCATTGAACAGAAAAAACGTATCAAATTTTATGCGTTAAATCTGATAATGTAGTATTAAATGTTTAGCTGACTTTGTTTCTGGACGCCACGCCGCTCATACCGCAACCAATGCTGTAGCATGACGCAGCGGGAAGGCCTAGCTGGCACGGGCGAGGGGTGCCTACCTCCCTCCTTAATTGAGATGGAGGCGGAGTGGCAAACAAGGGGCGACGCGTGTTTGCTGCAGCCGTAAATAATTTCGGCACCCTCTCCCCGCAGCCTTTTACTGAAGGAATCCGCTGTTCTCTTCATAGCTCTCGAAGAAAATGAGAAAAGATTACAAAAAAATATATTTAGCGAACTTACGGGATTTTAGTCTAACATGAGTGGCTGGTGGCTCAGTGGTTAAGAAGTCCATGGTTCCGTCCTTGTTTTTGGGAGGAATTTTGAAGGATTATGTTTGATCATGTAAGCCACGCTAGGACGTATGGTTTCCACAGGAAAGGAACTGGCCATCTACCTCTTACAATGGTTTAGTATGCCTCCTTTGGGAGGATCCAACAACCTTCGGATTGCAGACTTAGTTTATTTAATCTAACATAGAATACACTCTCTTTCCAGATCTTGTAATGAGATTTGGAATTTTCTGAACTAGTATAAACATTTAGGCATTTAGCTTTATGTTATCAGTAAATTTAATTTCCACTCAAACATAACAGTGTAGACACTGTATATCAGTAAAAATTAATCTGGGGAAGTGTATATAAATATGAATCTGAGTACACAACAAATTTTGATACCGTAACAGATGGAAAGGAAACCTAGAAAACTTTGGAACGACACGTTTTGTCTTAACACTTACGGCAGCATCAGAAACATAAATAATACCAGCGTATAATAATCGAAACAGCTCATAAACATGAAAGAAAAAAGTAAAATGTAATTATTTGTTTTTAAACTAAATTATTTATATGCGAAGCCTTGTTACATTTCACGATTTTGTATCTGTTACTGTGTGTAAGTGCTGAGAATTTCAAAGCCAAAACGAGCTTGATGCGTGAAGAGCTTGAGCCTGGGATTCGGGAGGACGAGGGTTCAATCCTTACTCTGCTATCTCGATTTCGGCTCTCCATGATTTTCGGAAATCCCTCAAAGCGAATGAGCGATTGGTTCATTCCTAAAGGTCAGAACCGATTGTCCTCCTATTCCTCTGCGGGGTCGAATAGCCTCAACGTCGAAGAGATAAATTAAACGTAAATTCTTAGTAAGAAAACTAGAAGCTATTTAAAGCACAGATCTGAAGTTAATCTGCTGTTAGAACGCTTATAATATCCGCTGTTGTATAGATTTACTGACATGTTAGCTTGACTGCAACTCAAATTTTGTAGGTGTACATACGGGTAGTCGCTGAACAACCTGTTAACACGCGTCGTTAGCAGTAACTGGGGGACTGCCCTATTTGCGGCACCGTTCCAGGGTAAAAGCGTTTATTCTGCACTGACAGATGGGAGCGAGCGAGGGCTGTGATGTGAGCTACGAAGCGGGCAGTTAATGGACCGTGAGCACAGCTCACTCCATTAACTAACTGTTCAGCTGGATAATTGAAAGTAACCTTAAGTATTAACGATTTACCGATCCAGTGTTTAGCAGCTTCCTTTCAACATTTTTACGCTTCGCTTAGGATAATTTAGTCAATAAAATAGCAGAAAATTTTAAAATAATAAAACGTAAGGAAACCTATAAAGTTAGGAATGCATTCAAACTGTCGATGGTTTTGCTGATTGTTTTAAAAAGACGCCAAACCGTAAAACTTATCCCTACGTGTAAAAGCGCCACCATACTGAACACCAGCACGAGTGCCGCCATTCCGAGTGTAGTGGTTATCCAGCTTAACGTAGAATACGAACAAAGGAACTTTGGCAGAATAACAGACATTTCTTTGTCTTTAAACATGGAGAACTCGTATTCAAATTCTATTGAGCATGCATAGATTAACCAGTTTCCGGGTAGTAATAAGGAAGGAGTAAGGATGGGGTCTTTTAAAGAGATTTGTCTTCTGTAGATTCCTCCTCCGATAGCCAACACATCTAACTAATATCGTCAATTATTCCACCATTATAATGAAGTGGAAAACGTTAGAGATAAGCAACAAATGCCGTAACAATGTACTGTAATTAGACGACAAATATATCAATAAAAAAAAAAGGCATCTGGCTACATGGCCACACAAGCAGAACTATCTCACTATGTAATTTGCAACTATTTATTGTATCACTCATTGTATTCTAGATTCTTCATAGCACAGACAACACAAGACAAACATAGCACTTAATTAAAACCACCCATGCCCGAGACCGTACTAGAACCGGCGACCCCTGCAACGCGAGGCTAACACGATATCCTGTACGCTGCCGGGATCGGTGAATTGAAATTTGAATGAGTTGGAAAGTCAACTTATACAAGGTGGAACTCTCGTACATCTGGATACTATACAATTCTTAATTCCAAAAATCGTGTAGCATTATGTTGATCAAAGGCGTTAAAATACCGTGAATATTAGAAACGTGGCGATACAAGTCCTAGGTTAGGGGATACGAGTCCAGGTTCACACCTCGGGCCTGACGCCCCGGCCAGCCTGATTACGGTTTTTATCAATTTTCTGTAATCAGCCATGCAAATCCTAAGAATGTCTCTAATTTTCGTGGCAAAAACGACACGTTATGAAAACGAATTAACGTGCAGAATACAATTTACAGGATACGCAAAGACATGGTGAGACTATGATTCGCCCATCTCCAGAAAAAAAAAACTCCAGCTATAGCCTCCTGCAACTAGGCAACTGGTTAATAACAATTAGTTTTTTTAGGTGAGCTTTATGGCTCATAGGATTTTTGCGCGCAGTTCGAAGGAAATCGTTCATGGCCGTTAGGAGGGGAAACATCACGTTATTCACATGTAGTAACTTTAGAAAGACCCCCCCCCCCTTTTGGCTCAGTAGGTTACGGCGCCGGAGTGGTGTCCGGCGCTGACACGGGGTCAGATATTTTCATCATCAGGACTTGGCCGGCAGGGCAGGAGAGGAGGTGGTACACAATTCTTAACCACAACATTGTGCGCCAAAGTCCTGGGTTAGAGCTCAAAGCTCTCCGCAATGCGTACAGAGTGACGGCACATGATACTGTTGATGATTCGTCCGTCAGATGGGCCGTATCTTTCGGAAGAGCAGGCCTGACTGGGCCAACACCCAGCTTTATTTTCTCCCTTCCTCATCTCTCTTTTTACAGAACACAAACAGCACTCTATACTCCCCACACACTATCACAATCATCCTCACCTAAGCTAAAACATGCGAACGCTGCCACATAGTACAAGGCAACTGGAAACCACCCCAGTTCATCTTCCCAAGGAAGTTCCCATGCAGAGGTACATCCTCCATCGTAAAGGACTACGCCCGGCATCGGGTATGGCATCATATAAAAAACTTCGGAAAAACCATGCAAACCCGAAAAGTCGATAGTCTGGTCGGAGATCAAATCTCATCACCCAAAATGCCTGGTCTGAACTTTACCGTTCACAATCGCATTTGATACCAACAAACTCTTACATCAATATACAAAAATTGAGAAGCGGTAAAGCGACAGGGGAAGTAGAAGAGGCAAGAAAGAGAAGAAAAAGTTGTGGATTGCACTCATTACCATACCTTTTCTAGTACAGTAGTCACAGGTAGCAAAGCAATACATCATTTGAAAGGGAACTATTATTATAATTCCATACTTGCGCAAAATGATTTGGTCGTTATTGTAAGCCACTACACTTCCATTTTTAACCAGCTCCCCACTACTTATAAAACAGTACTTCGGATCCCTTGGCTTAGATTAATGAGTGACGCAGGTACTTGTGGGGCAGCCGAGCGTCGTGGACGAGTGAGTGCCTGTTGACACGACGGCAAAGCGCTCCCGGGGGAGAGTGCCCGCCAAATCGATAGCCCCGTCTGCGGAGTTCTATTTACTGGCCGCACAAGACGGGTCACCACCGCCAATGCGCTGCTTCCCCGCAAGGATCACAACTGCGACCAGTGTAACTACAACTGGAAATCACGTCTTTCGCTACGCATACATGGCTGACTGATTCGTTCACAAACTGTAGTACAGACAATAATAAGAATTCTAACATCAGATTCGGCCATACTGATTATACGAATGAAATGGAGAAACTCATGCAGTAAAGTAGTATAACTTTTTCCACTGTCTGTAGTGTAAAACAAGAGGCCCGAACCAGATGTTGAAAACAATAATGAGGCGAAATATAATCTCAAAAGTGATTTTTTATTTCCAGTTTTCTATTTTCACGGAAGGTCTCCATCCTGGCGGTATAATAGTTAAGCTGGAAAAAAAAGAGATTGATCAGAAGTGGCCTAGTTCAAAAATTCTTTCGAGTTATAAAGATTTCGGATTTTTATCACTTTCCAAATCACGAGGCAAATGCAAGGTTGGCTTCTCAATATAGACCTGGTCGATTTCCTTCTAGTTGCTTGCCAAAAACTTTAAACATGTTACATTAAAAGGTCCAGAACTTGAAGTGTGGTAAACATTTAAGTCCGAGCCGTTCGTTCAACGCTCCAAAACCCTTTCGATTGATGTGAACTAGCGGTTCACAAGCGGCTTGTCAACGGTTTCGCTCGCAAATATATATGCACCTTAACACGAAATTATAGCGGCATTCGGTTGGCGAAAATAGTGTTGGTCAGAAGTAGTTGTAGATGAGTTTGAAACCAATTTTCTCTGGAGAATAGTCATTACGTTGGCTAACATGAACCAATGGACAGATGCATGTACTGTCCACTAATTAAGGGGAGGTTGCTAGACCGAGTCAAAGCCTGTAGCGTTTCGGATAGTGCTGAACTGCACTGTAATTCAAAGGAAAACTCGGACTCCGTTGAATGTGTGTAGATGAATGTGGTGAATATTGTTTAATGTAATGTGTTATGTATATGTAATTGAGGTGAGGCAGAGGTTGAAATACAGTGAAGACCAAATAATGTTATTCTTCCGAAACATATCCCATACGTCGGAAAAAGTTCCACCAACAGTGTCTCATTCCCTCTCACCACTGCGGAGAGGTTCCGGATTCAGTTAAATCGTTTGGTACACAATATGACAGTTAAGAGTTATGCACCGAACGCGATGAGTGAGTGGCTCAGACCTGGCATTCCGGAAGACGCGGGTTCAAATCTCTGTCCAGCCATCCAGATTTCGGTTTTCTATGGTTTCCCGAAATCATTTCAGAAGATTCCTGCGTAACGCATGGGCGAATTCCTTCCCATTCCTTGCCCTCAATCCTTTCTCAGTTCCACAGATGTCGACGAGCCGTAAAGAAAAAGAAATTATACACGTGACCACCTCTCTACTGGTCATGGCCAGAAAAATGAACATTTATTCTGGTTCCTAAGCGGCGCTCCGTATAATACCATTGTATCTCAGCTACCACTCGCGGATAATTTTACTCTGATATGCTTAAAGGCTTCAGTAAAAACACCAGGTTAATACTCAAAATAAGTTACAGAAAAGAGTTAGCGGCTGTCTGGTTAAAACTGACAAATGTTATTAAAATATATACGTATGCCTGATTTTAGAACAGAACCAATTCAGCGAACAGAGCAAAACTAATCGAGTACGACACGAGACATCCTAGCGTGTCGACTTGACCGCAGAACACACTCCCACGAGAAAAGGAAGCTCACGTCGTAATGTATCTTCATCTCTCTCCATACGTCACTGCTTTCATTAACTCCTCCGTTGCTGTATACAACAAAATCTTCAAGTCCAGCAGTATTATGAAACTCCACTTATGGCTTATTAGTAACAACAATTTCCAATCAAAGTCAGACAACACATTTTCAGACTGAGTAATCAATAACACAGAAGGGGAGGGAGGTGGAATGTGTATTTTTAATTAGGAAGTTCGTTTGGTTTAGTCCCGCTAGTATATATCATGATTTGTAAATTACTTCAGAACTGTACCACCTTGTACAAGATTTGTGACCATAATAGTGAATTGCAAGCTTAATGGTGCAAGATATTGATGTTGTGAAACCGTAAAACGTTGGTCAATAAAACTCAAATCTGGTCTCAGGTAAAAATTTTGGGAAATTAACGCAACATATAAAATTTGTGTCAAGCGACTGGAAAGACATTTTCTAGCAAATCTGAAAATACTGCAAGGCTGTGAAATTAAAAGTATGTGCACTTTTAATCCCGTGGCTGTACAAAGAACCGTAATATTTTAAAATCACACGGCTAAGTAAAAATCATCAAGTTTGAAAGCGCCGCTGTACATGAAAACAAATGAAACACATACACGTGCACAAGCAATGTCTCAGACGATACGAGAAACTCGCAATAGCTCAAAACAAACAATTTCGAGAAAACTGTAATGCGGATATTACATAAACTCCTTCCTTATGAACCAGCAGCATGCTGTTTCCTCGCCTTTAAAAGCGTTTACCCTCCCCTTTTTATTTTCTCCACTTACCCCTTTGAATGAAGAGCCCAGAACGAATCTTTCAACGAGAGTATGGCGAGTTCAAACTGCTGAATGGTCCATTCGGTATTATGAGGCGATCGATACTAGTCTGCATAAAGAACGGCAGAGTAATTTATTCTCCCACGACGTAATTAAAAAACGTTTTCAATAGTTCTAGAATCAAAAAAAATTAACAGTAGTAGATGTAATATGTCTGTGCGGCGCCATCTTGGATTTTTAATTGAATTGCGTGGGGTCCTTAATTGATTTTAATTGATTTTAATTGAATTGCGTGGGGTCCTTAATTGATTTTAATTGAATTGCGTGGGGTCCTTAATTGATTTTAATTGATTTTAATTGAATTGCGTGGGGGGAGCCCTAATTGATTTTAATTAAGGCTAATTGAATTGCGTGGGGTCCTAATTGAATTAAGGAGGGGAGCCGAGGAACTAGGGGAGTTTAATTGAATTAAGGAGGGGAGCCGCTGCAATTTCACATCTGTAACCTCAGATTGATCTTATTATTTCCTTATGTACAGCGGTCAGCGGACAGTTTTTTCCCCATGTATTCTTATGGAGGATGGAGTGAGCCCACTTTTTCCCCCATGGCGGGGAGCCTAAATTGATTTTAATTAATGCTAATTGAATTGCGGGGAGGGGGTCTCACATCTGTAACCTCAGATTGATCTTATTATTTCCTTATGTACAGCGGTCAGCGGACAGTTTTTTCCCCATGTATTCTTATGGAGGATGGAGTGAGCCCACTTTCCCCCCCCCCCATGGCGGGGAGCCTTAATTGATTTTAATTAATGCTAATTGAATTGCGGGGAGGGGGTCTCACATCTGTAACCTCAGATTGATCTTATTATTTCCTTATGTACAGCGGTCAGCGGACAGTTTTTTCCCTATGTATTCTTATGGAGGATGGAGTGAGCCCACTTTTTCCCCCATGGCGGGGAGCCTTAATTGATTTTAATTAATGCTAATTGAATTGCGGGGAGGGGGTCTCACATCTGTAACCTCAGATTGATCTTATTATTTCCTTATGTACAGCGGTCAGCGGACAGTTTTTTCCCCATGTATTCTTATGGACCTGTCTTTGCAGACAGTTTGGAGCGGAGGGGAGCCGAGGAACTAGGGGAGTTTAATTGAATGCGGGTTCGTAATTGAATGTGCACAGCTGCGCCACACCCCGGAAGCCCTTAATTATCGCTCCCCTCGCAGCTGCATGATGCGGGTTCGTAATTGAATGTGCACAGCTGCGCCACACCCGGAAGCCAGTAATTATCGCTCCCCTCGCAGCTGCATGATGCGGGTTCGTAATTGAATGAGCACAGCTGCACCACACTCGAATTATCGCTCCCCTCGCAGCTGCATGATGCGGGTTCGTAATTGAATGCACACAGCTGCACCACACCCGGAAGCCATTAATTATCGCTCCCTCGCAGCTGCAGCCCCACCCGGCGTCAGTTTGCAGCCATGCCTCGTCTAGTTATGTTGTTCTCCTCTGTCTACCAACTCAACGCTGGTGATACGAAACGTTTGACGATAGGGTTATCGTCCAAACACGAGTTTGAACCTGTTGTTGTTCTGGAAAAAGTGGGACACAATAAAATTGTTTTAACATACGACGAATGGAACGTCCTGATCCAGGTATTGGACGTAGTGTCCGAGTTATTCAACGCCGGCACTGACAGCATCCCACTTGGTGAGCACACTGTCTCCTGCCGAACGATTGCCGGGGTGAAGACTGTTTGTTTCCACCTCAATGACGATCCTGCCAGCGGCGTCTTCTTCGGCCAGTCTACTTGGAGGAACTTCGTCGACGCGCAGCCGACCGTGACCAACGCCTTGACCGTCAAGCAGAAGTGGGGCTACTTGGTGGCACGATATTATACTGAATTTGTGGACATTCTAGCTAATAAAGTGCTACGAGACTTCAATATGGCTACAGTGCAAAAACTGATTGACATGCATATTAATAATGTTCGTGTAGCTCAAGTGACATACAGTTCATCATTGGATTATGCGCAATTAAGACTTGAACTCATTGCATATAAAAATTTGTTAGTATCTGATGATGTAAATAATATTGTAATTAAGAATTATGAACCTGGATATGATGTTTGTGGACCTTATTAACTAAAGTGTTTAAATCGCATCAGCATACTACAAGGTGTTTGTGAGTGAATTGGCTGACAAAGTGTTGAGTGACTACTACACATGTACTGCCTCAGTGTCGAAGTTAATGGATATGCACATCAACAACGTTCATCCTATTCATGTGTCTTACAGTTCTACAATTGACTTTGGGCAATTAAGGAATGAAATAGTTGCATACAAATATTTGATTGTACTTAATGATGTATGCAGAATTGTAAACAGTAAAGAATAAAATCATTTTACCAGATTTTTCTTTTGTCATTTCACCTATCCTAATTAAATAATAAGATAGTATATATTTTTATTTAATCTTTTATTTCACCCACCATTGGGCAATTAAAAATACATTTTCAACAGCGCATATAGCGTTACAAAATTAATGTCCTTTACAAAGTGTTATCAAATTATTTTTCTTGAGTTCATGTAGAGGCGGACCTGGTCTTGCCTATCACTGATGTTCGTTATTTATTACTAGCTGAGGTACCCGGCTTCGCTCAGAGAGTTGATGTGAGATAGTGTAGTAATTGCAATAAAATGATAAACATTAAAATGTAAGAGGTAATTTTTTTATTGAAATCATTTTCTAACTTTTCGAATACTTGTTTATGAACACCATTTTTCATTTTGTTATCCGGGGTATATATGTACAAATTTGTATAATTTTCTACTCGATAGTATAGACCGCGAGAGAAGCAGGAGTCTTTGGGGTTGATGCCGCAATGTTTTAAAGTTTGTCTTTGCGCTGTGTTAATTGTAAAACTATAGGATAATTTGATTGGAAATTGCAGTCTTTTCAGTAAAGATCAGAGTTATTCTGAGGATTAATACTATGTGTTTCGATTCTGGAGTTTCCCCGGTCATGTAATGTAGAACTTCCTGTGGAGGTGCTTCCAGTGGTGGTGATCGAATTTTTTCCATTCATGCAACAGAATCCTGGTGTTTCTCCACTGAATTTTTTCGCGTTGCAAAATTGTTAGATGTTATCCATTTTTCCCGATTACGAAGTGGTTGTTTTTGTTATTTTGTTTTGTCGGGTCGTAGTGGAGTGCTTCATTTTTCAGGTTATACTGTTTACTTGTCCTCGTCCGCGCTTCTCGTAGGGTGATATTTTCATGGGTGGCTTGCGTCCGCAGTCTTCTATTATAAGATTGTGTCGCAATTCATGATTCTTTAATTCGTTCATTTCGTTGTGCTTCTCACGGTGCTCACATTTTTCATTTTGTTATCCGGGGTATATATGTACAAATTTTTATAATTTTCTACTCGATAGTATAGACCGCGAGAGAAGCAGGAGTCTTTGGGGTTAATGCCGCAATGCTTTAAAGTTTGTCTTTGCGCTGTGTTAATTGTAAAACTATAGGCTAATTTGATTGGAAATTGCAGTCTTTTCAGTAAAGATCAGAGTTATTCTGAGGATTAATACTATGTGTTTGGATTCTGGAGTTTCCCCCGGTCATGTAATGTAGAACTTCCTGTGGAGGTGCTTCCAGTGGTGGTGATCGAATTTTTCCATTCATGCAACAGAATCCTGGTGTTTCTCCACTGAATTTTTTCGCGTTGCAAAATTGTTAGATGTTATCCATTTTTTTTTTTTTTTTCCGAACACCGTTTTTTTCTATGGGGGAAGTCAGAAATGTTACGCCTACGTTACGAGTAGAAGTTAGTATTCTATTTGAGAACTGTCTATTAATGAGATGAAACAACAACACTGGATTAGAATAACACAACCTTCCCGTTCCTTGTCTCCAGTCACATCCCGCCTCTAATGACCTCGACTTCGACAAGGCGTAAAACCATAAGTAAAAAGAAAAAAAAACAAAATCTTAAGCCCAGTACGTTTTCATTTACTTTAGAATTACCGTCAATATTTTCTATTTCAGAGACTAAATGCTGATCAGTGCAGAAATGATTACATTCGTCCACGTTTCAGACGATGCAGGTTTAATTTTTGAGAATTTTTAATGTTCTGCAGTGTCATACAGGTGATTTCATGTTCTTTCTTCAATGCATTCCACTCGTCTTCTTTTCAGAGTTATTGCTTGTATGCCGGTCTGAATATCTACTCTGATGTGTGAGTTTTTAAAGCAAAGTAATGAATCAGCAGTTGTTGGAGATGTAGGTTATATTGAATGCGTAGAGACGTCTGGCTTATCACAACATCAGCAAAGTCAGTTCTGAACAAGGGAAGTTAGAGTAATATCTCCTCCACAAACCAGTCTAAAAACTTTACGAGACAAAGTTTTATATTCGTGCTGTAGTATCCCCCAAGATTAAAACGAAAGATTTTACACAATTTCTAACAGTCTGAACGTTGGCTATATAAAAGTGACGATGTTATTATTATTATCACCGAAAACGTGCATCGGATGTCGAAAGTCAAGAGGATCATAGAATACCGAGCCTGGTGGGTGAGCAGTAACGTTCGGATATATCGTTCGCGAGGATATGCAGCACGGTTTTAGAGTCAGATTTTCTTTCGTTTCCCAAAAATCACTCGAGGCTAGTGTCGGGATCGCCCCCGTGCGGTACTCCTTTGAGAGTAATTTTTTATATGCCGATATAACTACCGTGCCCGATAGGTGAGTTTTTTTGGATTGGGACTGTCATGTGGAGGTGGAGAGTTCAATTCCCGATCCGGCTGTTCATTAGAATCTGTTGTAGTACCACTTTAGACGCAAATAGCCGTTTATCGCCTATAGTAGCTGCGACAGCGAAAAACACGGCTAGTGTTGTTTTTGTCCGTAGGAAGGGATGTTTTTTTTGTATTATTATTATTATTATTCCTAGCCATTTGAGGCAATTTTTTCTTGTATTTTTGACCAAGAGTCCTCGATAAGTTATGGACATTCAAAAGTAACAGAGTTTCGACTTACCGTGCACTCTGCCTATGTCGCTGCTAACAAGTCTATGGTATTGAGTTTCGACGTGGGCAACGGCCAAGGCGCCGGTCACTGCGAGTTGCACGCTGATGAGGTTCCTCCAAAAATGAATCACCGTTGGTTGTTAGGCTCAGTATTTGGGTAAGAAGATACTATTTTAACCCCAGCAACCGTTCGGCAGGTGACTGTGTGTTTCTCGCGTGGAACTACGATCTGGGGCATGCGGTGTTGAATAAGTCGGACACTACGTCCAAACTTGGATTAGCACGTTTTATTCTTCATAAGTCAGTGTAACTCTGGTACTGTGTCCTACATTTTTGAGTACCACAACCGGTTCAAAATCATGCTTAGACGTTAACTCTATCGAAACTGTTATATCCAAGGGGCGGGTTTGTTCAGATACCATCATTAATTACAGTTCATGCATGAGACAGGCGACGAAAAAGTGGGGTAGAATCCCCCCATGGCTCATAACTGACCAAAAAATCATCAGTAACATGTGTTCCAAGTACCAAACTCTTCACATCAACGTCGTATCATTTAACTCACACTACAGACCTCACTGCCATTCAATATCGTGGGTACTAGGTACAAAAACTGTACACATCATCAGCACCACCTCTATCCCACACCACAAGCCTTTTCTGCCATTCAGTAATATTTTCCCACTTACCACGAGTATCAGGGTAGACATATGGTCATCAGACAAATATCATAACTCCCATATTCATACTAGGTCTCACATACAAATCCATACGTCACCACACACAAGCACACAAAAATATAACTAACTAAAAAAACCATCAGACAGACGTTAGAGTGTGTGCAAAGGATGACATGTTTTCACCATACACATCAGTGCTTACCCCATACGGATTATTCATCACACCCAATAGATTGCATGTATCATCAACTTATAGGTAGCCAGTGACTGTGAAATCTCAAAGTCGAGTAGAATCCTATAGTGATAGACACACAACGACATCGGAAGACACACATACACACACACTCACATGTCCACGCATACACATAGTTCCATACATCAACACACACGTACACGTAACTGGAGGAAAGTGACTGAACACCCTACGTCCAGACTGAATAGTTACAGGATGTATGAAGTGTGACATGTCTTTGCCACACAGCTCAGTGCTCTTCACACCCAACTGATTAAATCTACATAGGTGGCCACTGATGGAAAAATCTCGAGTAGATACCATAATCAGACACACACGAACACGCACACACACACATATTTCCATGCATATACCACAATTCCATACGTCAACACATACATACAAGCAACTGAAGGAAAGGGACTCCACACACGACGTCCATACTGAGGTGTTACATGATAGGCAGAGGATAGCATGTCTTTGCAATACAGCTCAGTGCTCACCACACTTACCGGATAATATTATCGATGAAAGGTGTTGACAGTGTGTGTGTGTACAAACGCCGAAATCACCATAACAACTACAACCATCAGTAGGAAGGCAGAACTTATGTTAAGTCAGGTTAATACAGAATGTTAAAGTGTTTGTTATAGTTGGTTAGAGTAAATTCAGTTTAGGTTATTTCAACTCACATTCACATGGTGTCACTGATGCATGGCAATCCAAAAGTGTTTGCTGAGGTGGCTTGGGCCCCACAGTAAGCGGCTGCTGCGTAGAAAAAATACAAACGCGTTGTATCCGGATAACCGGCGCGCAAAATACCGGTCTTCTTAGGTCGTGCAAAATACCGGTCTCTTAGGCCGCGGTGGGGCCCAAGCCGCCTCAGCAAACACTTTTGGATTGCCATGCATCAGTGACACCATGTGAATGTGAGTTGAAATAACCTAAACTGAATTTACTCTAACCAACTATAACAAACACTTTAACATTCTGTATTAACCTGACTTAACATAAGTTCTGCCTTCCTACTGATGGTTGTAGTTGTTATGGTGATTTCGGCGTTTGTACACACACACTGTCAACACCTTTCATCGATAATATTATCCGGTAAGTGTGGTGAGCACTGAGCTGTATTGCAAAGACATGCTATCCTCTGCCTATCATGTAACACCTCAGTATGGACGTCGTGTGTGGAGTCCCTTTCCTTCAGTTGCTTGTATGTATGTGTTGACGTATGGAATTGTGGTATATGCATGGAAATATGTGTGTGTGTGCGTGTTCGTGTGTGTCTGATTATGGTATCTACTCGAGATTTTTCCATCAGTGGCCACCTATGTAGATTTAATCAGTTGGGTGTGAAGAGCACTGAGCTGTGTGGCAAAGACATGTCACACTTCATACATCCTGTAACTATTCAGTCTGGACGTAGGGTGTTCAGTCACTTTCCTCCAGTTACGTGTACGTGTGTGTTGATGTATGGAACTATGTGTATGCGTGGACATGTGAGTGTGTGTGTATGTGTGTCTTCCGATGTCGTTGTGTGTCTATCACTATAGGATTCTACTCGACTTTGAGATTTCACAGTCACTGGCTACCTATAAGTTGATGATACATGCAATCTATTGGGTGTGATGAATAATCCGTATGGGGTAAGCACTGATGTGTATGGTGAAAACATGTCATCCTTTGCACACACTCTAACGTCTGTCTGATGGTTTTTTTAGTTAGTTATATTTTTGTGTGCTTGTGTGTGGTGACGTATGGATTTGTATGTGAGACCTAGTATGAATATGGGAGTTATGATATCTGTCTGATGACCATATGTCTACCCTGATACTCGTGGTAAGTGGGAAAATATTACTGAATGGCAGAAAAGGCTTGTGGTGTGGGATAGAGGTGGTGCTGATGATGTGTACAGTTTTGTACCTAGTACCCACGATATTGAATGGCAGTGAGGTCTGTAGTGTGAGTTAAATGATACGACGTTGATGTGAAGAGTTTGGTACTTGGAACACATGTTACTGATGATTTTTTGGTCAGTTATGAGCCATGGGGGGGATTCTACCCCACTTTTTCGTCGCCTGTCTCATGCATGAACTGTAATTAATGATGGTATCTGAAACAAACCCGCCCCTTGGATATAACAGTTTCGATAGAGTTAACGTCTAAGCATGATTTTGAACCGGTTGTGGTACTCAAAAATGTAGGACACAGTACCAGAGTTACACTGACTTATGAAGAATAAAACGTGCTAATCCAAGTTTGGACGTAGTGTCCGACTTATTCAACACCGCATGCCCCAGATCGTAGTTCCACGCGAGAAACACACAGTCACCTGCCGAACGGTTGCTGGGGTTAAAATAGTATCTTCTTACCCAAATACTGAGCCTAACAACCAACGGTGATTCATTTTTGGAGGAACCTCATCAGCGTGCAACTCGCAGTGACCGGCGCCTTGGCCGTTGCCCACGTCGAAACTCAATACCATAGACTTGTTAGCCGCGACATAGGCAGAGTGCACGGTAAGTCGAAACTCTGTTACTTTGAATGTCCATAACTTATCGAGGACTCTTGGTCAAAAATACAAGAAAAAATTGCCTCAAATGGCTAGGAATAATAATAATAATAATACAAAAAAACATCCCTTCCTACGGACAAAAACAACACTAGCCGTGTTTTTCGCTGTCGCAGCTACTATAGGCGATAAACGGCTATTTGCGTCTAAAGTGGTACTACAACAGATTCTAATGAACAGCCGGATCGGGAATTGAACTCTCCACCTCCACATGACAGTCCCAATCCAAAAAACTCACCTATCGGGCACGGTAGTTATATCGGCATATAAAAAATTACTCTCAAAGGAGTACCGCACGGGGGCGATCCCGACACTAGCCTCGAGTGATTTTTGGGAAACGAAAGAAAATCTGACTCTAAAACCGTGCTGCATATCCTCGCGAACGATATATCCGAACGTTACTGCTCACCCACCAGGCTCGGTATTCTATGATCCTCTTGACTTTTCGACATCCGATGCACGTTTTCGGTGATAATAATAATAACATCGTCACTTTTATATAGCCAACGTTCAGACTGTTAGAAATTGTGTAAAATCTTTCGTATTAATCTTGGGGGATACTACAGCACGAATATAAAACTTTGTCTCGTAAAGTTTTTAGACTGGTTTGGTGGAGGAGATATTACTCTAACTTCCCTTGTTCAGAACTGACTTTGCTGATGTTGTGATAAGCCAGACGTCTCTACGCATTCAATATAACCTACATCTCCAACAACTGCTGATTCATTACTTTGCTTTAAAAACTCACACATCAGAGTAGATATTCAGACCGGCATACAAGCAATAACTCTGAAAAGAAGACGAGTGGAATGCATTGAAGAAAGAACATGAAATCACCTGTATGACACTGCAGAACATTAAAAATTAAACCTGCATCGTCTGAAACGTGGACGAATGTAATCATTTCTGCACTGATCAGCATTTAGTCTCTGAAATAGAAAATATTGACGGTAATTCTAAAGTAAATGAAAACGTACTGGGCTTAAGATTTTGTTTTTTTTCTTTTTACTTATGGTTTTACGCCTTGTCGAAGTCGAGGTCATTAGAGGCGGGATGTGACTGGAGACAAGGAACGGGAAGGTTGTGTTATTCTAATCCAGTGTTGTTGTTTCATCTCATTAATAGACAGTTCTCAAATAGAATACTAACTTCTACTCGTAACGTAGGCGTAACATTTCTGACTTCCCCCATAGAAAAAAACGGTGTTCGAAAAAAAAAAAATGGATAACATCTAACAATTTTGCAACGCGAAAAAATTCAGTGGAGAAACACCAGGATTCTGTTGCATGAATGGAAAAATTCGATCACCACCACTGGAAGCACCTCCACAGGAAGTTCTACATTACATGACCGGGGGAAACTCCAGAATCTAAAACACATAGTATTAATCCTCAGAATAACTCTGATCTTTACTGAAAAGACTGCAATTTCCAATCAAATTAGCCTATAGTTTTACAATTAAACACAGCGCAAAGACAAACTTTAAAGCATTGCGGCATTAACCCCAAAGACTCCTGCTTCTCTCGCGGTCTATACTATCGAGTAGAAAATTATAAAAATTTGTACATATATACCCCGGATAACAAAATGAAAAATGTGAGCACCGTGAGAAGCACAACGAAATGAACGAATTAAAGAATCATGAATTGCGACACAATCTTATAATAGAAGACTGCGGACGCAAGCCACCCATGAAAATATCACCCTACGAGAAGCGCGGACGAGGACAAGTAAACAGTATAACCTGAAAAATGAAGCACTCCACTACGACCCGACAAAACAAAATAACAAAAACAACCACTTCGTAATCGGGAAAAATGGATAACATCTAACAATTTTGCAACGCGAAAAAATTCAGTGGAGAAACACCAGGATTCTGTTGCATGAATGGAAAAATTCGATCACCACCACTGGAAGCACCTCCACAGGAAGTTCTACATTACATGACCGGGGAAACTCCAGAATCGAAACACATAGTATTAATCCTCAGAATAACTCTGATCTTTACTGAAAAGACTGCAATTTCCAATCAAATTATCCTATAGTTTTACAATTAACACAGCGCAAAGACAAACTTTAAAACATTGCGGCATCAACCCCAAAGACTCCTGCTTCTCTCGCGGTCTATACTATCGAGTAGAAAATTATACAAATTTGTACATATATACCCCGGATAACAAAATGAAAAATGGTGTTCATAAACAAGTATTCGAAAAGTTAGAAAATGATTTCAATAAAAAAAATTACCTCTTACATTTTAATGTTTATCATTTTATTGCAATTACTACACTATCTCACATCAACTCTCTGAGCGAAGCCGGGTACCTCAGCTAGTAATAAATAACGAACATCAGTGATAGGCAAGACCAGGTCCGCCTCTACATGAACTCAAGAAAAATAATTTGATAACACTTTGTAAAGGACATTAATTTTGTAACGCTATATGCGCTGTTGAAAATGTATTTTTAATTGCCCAATGGTGGGTGAAATAAAAGATTTAAATAAAAATATATACTATCTTATTATTTAATTAGGATAGGTGAAATGACAAAAGAAAAATCTGGTAAAATGATTTTATTCTTTACTGTTTACAATTCTGCATACATCATTAAGTACAATCAAATATTTGTATGCAACTATTTCATTCCCTTAATTGCCCAAAGTCAATTGTAGAACTGTAAGACACATGAATAGGATGAACGTTGTTGATGTGCATATCCATTAACTTCGACACTGAGGCAGTACATGTGTAGTAGTCACTCAACACTTTGTCAGCCAATTCACTCACAAACACCTTGTAGTATGCTGATGCGATTTAAACACTTTAGTTAATAAGGTCCACAAACATCATATCCAGGTTCATAATTCTTAATTACAATATTATTTACATCATCAGATACTAACAAATTTTTATATGCAATGAGTTCAAGTCTTAATTGCGCATAATCCAATGATGAACTGTATGTCACTTGAGCTACACGAACATTATTAATATGCATGTCAATCAGTTTTTGCACTGTAGCCATATTGAAGTCTCGTAGCACTTTATTAGCTAGAATGTCCACAAATTCAGTATAATATCGTGCCACCAAGTAGCCCCACTTCTGCTTGACGGTCAAGGCGTTGGTCACGGTCGGCTGCGCGTCGACGAAGTTCCTCCAAGTAGACTGGCCGAAGAAGACGCCGCTGGCAGGATCGTCATTGAGGTGGAAACAAACAGTCTTCACCCCGGCAATCGTTCGGCAGGAGACAGTGTGCTCACCAAGTGGGATGCTGTCAGTGCCGGCGTTGAATAACTCGGACACTACGTCCAATACCTGGATCAGGACGTTCCATTCGTCGTATGTTAAAACAATTTTATTGTGTCCCACTTTTTCCAGAACAACAACAGGTTCAAACTCGTGTTTGGACGATAACCCTATCGTCAAACGTTTCGTATCACCAGCGTTGAGTTGGTAGACAGAGGAGAACAACATCACTAGACGAGGCATGGCTGCAAACTGACGCCGGGTGGGGCTGCAGCTGCGAGGGAGCGATAATTGATGGCTTCCGGGTGTGGTGCAGCTGTGTGCATTCAATTACGAACCCGCATCATGCAGCTGCGAGGGGAGCGATAATTCGAGTGTGGTGCAGCTGTGCTCATTCAATTACGAACCCGCATCATGCAGCTGCGAGGGGAGCGATAATTACTGGCTTCCGGGTGTGGCGCAGCTGTGCACATTCAATTACGAACCCGCATCATGCAGCTGCGAGGGGAGCGATAATTAAGGGCTTCCGGGGTGTGGCGCAGCTGTGCACATTCAATTACGAACCCGCATTCAATTAAACTCCCCTAGTTCCTCGGCTCCCCTCCGCTCCAAACTGTCTGCAAAGACAGGTCCATAAGAATACATGGGGAAAAAAAACTGTCCGCTGACCGCTGTACATAAGGAAATAATAAGATCAATCTGAGGTTACAGATGTGAGACCCCCTCCCCGCAATTCAATTAGCATTAATTAAAATCAATTAAGGCTCCCCGCCATGGGGGAAAAAGTGGGCTCACTCCATCCTCCATAAGAATACATGGGGAAAAAACTGTCCGCTGACCGCTGTACATAAGGAAATAATAAGATCAATCTGAGGTTACAGATGTGAGACCCCCTCCCCGCAATTCAATTAGCATTAATTAAAATCAATTAAGGCTCCCCGCCATGGGGGGAAAAAGTGGGCTCACTCCATCCTCCATAAGAATACATGGGGAAAAAACTGTCCGCTGACCGCTGTACATAAGGAAATAATAAGATCAATCTGAGGTTACAGATGTGAGACCCCCTCCCCGCAATTCAATTAGCATTAATTAAAATCAATTAGGCTCCCCGCCATGGGGGAAAAAGTGGGCTCACTCCATCCTCCATAAGAATACATGGGGAAAAAACTGTCCGCTGACCGCTGTACATAAGGAAATAATAAGATCAATCTGAGGTTACAGATGTGAGATTGCAGCGGCTCCCCTCCTTAATTCAATTAAACTCCCCTAGTTCCTCGGCTCCCCTCCTTAATTCAATTAGGACCCCACGCAATTCAATTAGCCTTAATTAAAATCAATTAGGGCTCCCCCCCACGCAAATCAATTAAAATCAATTAAAATCAATTAAGGACCCCACGCAATTCAATTAAAATCAATTAAGGCTTGAATGCGCATGTCAATTAACGTTCCCTTTGATGGCGCCGACCCGCCTTTCAACACTACTGACGTTTGTTATCAAACATTGCTCAAGTTTATCTGCTGACATCGAAATACATATTTTACTCCACCATACACATTGCGAACGATGAATGGAGACTATTGTGATTGGCACAAGATGGGACCTCTCCCACACCGACGCAAGACAGCCGCGTAATAAGGAGCCATTTTGTCACTGGTTGCTCCGTCCCCCCTGAGTCGAGTGCACTACAAGGCGTGCGTTGGACTCTGAGGTCCTTCAGGTGGTGTTGTTGCAAGTCTCGCCGTTGTCCGCGAGTGGCTGTTCGAGATAACGAGCGCCTGCCCTGCTTATTCCCGCACCGTGCGCTGAGGTCGAGTCAGCTCGTGTCAGCCATTGGGATGTGCCAATCACGCTGATTGGCCGCTCGTGCCTTACTGTCTGTCAGCTCACCCGTCCTAATGGTAGAGTCGTGACCGAACTAGCATACGGGACCTCACACTCACAGGCCGGGGACTAGGCATGTGGTTCGGATTGCATAAGAATTCCGATTTAGCAACTTGATAAATACTTAGACATTTTATTAAAAATTACAGTAAATAACAATTGTCTTTCATTATTAACACGTTGTCTTTGGTTGGTCTGTTACGAGAGTTCACACTAGAATCCAGACTTTTCTTTAAAAAAACCTTCATTACATAAATATGTTACAAAAAAACATGGCCCATAGACAATTTTTTTTCATTGATCATTTTTTCACACTGCCAGGAAGCGACAACCTCCGAACCATATGGTTATGTGACTACTTTTGCTGGCTCTGTGACGCCGAAGTAACTAGCTGCTACTGAGGATGTGGAATAAGAATTCTGTAGTTTAAACCGTTTATAAATAATGTAATGTAATTTCATTTATTTCTTTACGACATTCCACGAACATTAACGTCATGAATTATTTCGTCTGTATCCACAAACATTGTAATATTGCTGTTCAAAGCTTCTGTTATCCGTGTGCTGTACTGTATTGCGATATAAATTTGACCCACTGGAAATATTAATATGTCTGATATACTAGCATGAATGTTAAAAGCAACTAATAATTATTCATGCTTCGAGTGTATTGTGACAGTTACTTAAAATATCTACATCGAATATAAATATCTTAAATGTAAATAAAAAATTACTGTTGAACACACTTTTAACAATTCGTTTCTCTTTAACTAAGAACAATTTCATCAATAAGTTCATAAACTTGAAATTGATGTAATGCAGATATTTCGTAGCTTACCGTAATAACTGATATCGCTG